>PUFA01000711.1:0-106661 GCA_003508835.1 Eonycteris spelaea | reverse complement strand
AGAAATGAAGAAAGATTAAAGAAAGAAAGAAAGAAAAAAGGAAAGAAAAAGAAAGAAAGAAAGAAAGAAAGAGAAAGAAAGAAAGTAAGAAAGAAAGTGAAATGAAAGTGATTAATACCACACTGAGAAGAATGCAAGGAGGAAACTCTACCTTTGGTGGGTAGTATATGAGAGCTAAATCCACAACTTCCATAATAATGGAAAGAAATGAAGAAACAGCATTAAAGCATATCAAGTGGAAACATACAGTGTAAAAGCAAAGAACAGCTAAAAGAACTGAGAGTAGTTACCTCTCAGTAGAGTTCGGTAAACAGAAAACTGTTTTTTAATGTAGCTGTAGGATAATATTAGATTTTAACAAAGCATATCTATTTCAATTTAATAAACATTAAATTTAATTAAAAAATAAGGATGATAAACAAATTAAAGTACATGGAATATGTTAATACACATTCAAACTGTCTGAAATTAAAGGCAGAGGAAAATACAGCATGTATCATATAGTGACTGCAGTCATGTGAAACACATATGTATACTAACAGAAATCAGAATAAAAATAATAATAATAAAGGAGTTTAACGTCTATTTTCCAAATTGTTGTTTTAAATTTTTTAAATGAAATTGACATCACAAAAAAGAGACAAACGGATTTAAAGTACCTCTATGTGAGATGCAAGAGGAAGTATATATTACCACCCAAGTATTTTGCCAAAAAAAAAGAACTGAATCTAAATCTGATTAGGCCTCTATATTCCATTAACAGGTTATAGGACATACAGGAGCCAATGAAAATACAACAAAGGATGCAACCAGCAAAACTCAGAATATATGAAACTTTAAACAAATAATCTAGTGTCTTAAATAAATGTACTATAAGGAAAAAGGAGGAGGGGAAGGAAAACTTCACATTAAAATAGACTTAAGAGACATAGCATCCAAATGCAACCTAACTTGTATTGAGTCCTTCCTAGGCTTATGTATTTTTAGAAACCATTACACTATGTCAGGAAAATGAAGGAATTCTAAATAATTAGATATTTGATTATATGGATTTATTGTTAGTTTTTTAGTATAATAATGGTACTGTAGCGATGTTTAAATGGTCTTTATCTTTATACATTAAGAATTATATATAGAGAGAATGATATGATTTCTGAGACTTCAACAAAATAATCTGAAGGTAAAGAAAATAGATGAAACAAAATTGGCCATGTGTTGGTAACTGCTGAAACTGGGTAATGGGTACAAAGAGATTTGTAATACTATATTTCCCTCCATCTATACATGTGCTTGCAAATTTTTAGAATAAAAAGTTTATTTAAAAATTGAATCCTTTATGGATTTAAGCAATAATTTTAAAACGTTTTTCTACCCAAGATAAACACAATCATGTTGGTGAATCTCAACTCTTGCAAGTACTTAATTCTATTAACAAGCCTAATGAAGATTTTTAAGTTGCATGAAATACTGCTAGTAGGGAAAAACAACTGTCACTAAAAACCTGTGGTTGATTACAACATTCTATTTATAAAATACTGAAATACATTTATGAATCTGTGAAAGTGATATGTTAAAAATAAACCATAAAAGAAAAATCGGTTTACCTCTCAATTTCTCTCGCTCACGTTCCTCTCTGCAATACGTTTTCGCCTCTTCTTCCTCTTCCTTAAGAGCATTTTGTGTTTCTGTTCTTAGTTTATCATCTTTAAGAATCTTTCGAATTTTCTTTCTGCCTTTTCCAGGAGACTTGGAATCATCATTTTCATCTTCTTCTTCCTCTTCCTCTTCGTCATCTTCTTTATCTCCTTCAGAATTACTCTATGGAAATTAAATGATCATAGAATTACTCTATGGAAATTAAACAACAAAATTGCCTAATTTATCCACTTCATATTCAAATAAATATATAACAAGAAAAGGTGGAAAGATACAGAAAAGCTTCAAAATTATACTTTAAAATAGAATATTAAAACACAAACAACAAAAAAGGGCAAGGGACAGAATAGACTTTTCTTTAAGGAAGATATAGAAATTTCAATAAGCACATGAATAGATGCTCAACATGATTAGCCATTAGGAAACTTTAAATAAAAATCACAAATGAGATACTGTTAGGATGGCTATTTTAAAAAACAAACAACAAAACAGAAAATAACAAGCATTGGTGAAGATGTAGTGAAACTGGAAGCCTGGTACACTGGGAAAAGAGTGGACCATTCCTCAAAAAAGTTAAACAAAAAAGTTAAACCACTTCTCAAGTTATAACTGAAAGAATTAAAAGCAGGGACTCAAAGAGGTTGTTTGTACACCCATGTTAACAGCATTATTCAAAATAGCCAGTGATGGAAACGACCCAAATGTCCATCAACAGATAAACAAATAACACAGTGTGATGTATACATACAATGGAATATTATCCAGACTGAGAAAGAAAATTGATATGAACTACAATAATGGATGAAACTTGAAAACATTATGTCAGTGGAATAAGTCAAACACAAACTGACAAATATTATATGACTCCACTTGTATGAGCTACCAAAAAATAGGAAAATTCATAGGCACAGAAATTAAAATAGAGGTCATGAGGGTCTGGGAGTAGTCGGGGATGGGGAGTTACTGTTTAATGGGGACAGAGTTTCCAAATGTGAATGTAAATAAGGCAACTGAATTGTACACTTAGAAATGGTTAAGGGGTTCTTTTTTTAAAAAATGACCCCTCCCAAAAGAATAGTATCGACAGAAAAACATATTACAGAGAACTTATATTTTACATAATTCTGCTTTATATAAGTAACTCAAATTGGCTAACTTCATTGCTAGAAGAAATTTATTCCACATGAATTATTATTTGGGATAAAACGTTTTATGTCTTCAGAAAATAGAACACTTCATATCAATTCTATAGCTCTCAGAATATAAAATAATGAATTAGAACAGATTAAAATTTTCATTACATTTAGTTAGGAAACAGAAAAAAAATTATGTCAAAATTAATACTTTTGCATATTTATACATTCACTAAGTCAATCCTTCCACAAAAGTGTAATAAGTAAATAAACCAGTAAAATTTGAAGAACGAATGGAATGAAGAAGAGGTAATAACTTTGGTCCACTGTTCCAGTTAAAACTCAAGCACACAGTAAATGTCATTATTACCTTGTTTTCACTCGATGAATCTTCTTGAACCTTAATGCGTCGCCTTTTCTTTTTCTGTTTATAACTCCGCTGATTTTCTTCCAACTCTGCTTTTTTTGCAGACCTAAAAATCATTGAAAATACAAAATAAAAATACTTCATGATGAAGTTCCTTAAATTAATTATTTACTATTTTAGAACTGCTTTACCTTTGTGCGCATTCCTAAAAAAAAGTTAGAGGAAAACAAAAAGCAAAATATCTTCAGTAGGTTAAAGAGGATATCCTCAATTTTAATCCAATGATCAACATTTTAAGTTACTCAGAGAAGCGATCTGGCATGAGTAACAAGACAGATGGAGAGGCTTTAAAAATATGAATGGCCAATATACACATAAACATATTCATCGACCCTTAAAAAAAAACATTTTAAAATTTGGATACTATTTTCTTTCCATCAGCTCACATAAATTAAAAACAAAACAGTAACAACAACTTTTGCTGAGAAAATGTCTTCTGGGATTAGAAACCGCTACACTAAATTACATTAATCCAGACAATATGTTTCAGGCATAAAGGACAGACATACAGATCAATGGGAAAGAAATCAATGTCCACAAACAAAACATTACATTTATGGTCAAATGATTTTTCCATAAGTGTGTCAAGAAAATTCAATAAGGAAAAGTCTTCACAATAAATTGTATGAGACAACTGTATAACTTCAAAAGAATGAAGTTAGACCCCTGTCTTGCACCATAAGCAAAAATTAACTCAAAGTGGATCAAAAGCCCCAACCAAAGGCTACAGTTAAAAGAGACTTCTATAAGAGTTTGAAAATATGTTACAAGCCTTAAAATTGCATAACTTTGACCAATGTCACTTTAAGAAATTTACTCTAAGGAAATAATCATAAAAATATGCATACACATATATCTGTAAATATGTACATATGTATATGCATGTATATATGTGTAATAAAAATATTTCTGTATCTCTATACTTGTGAGCATGCAAAATTTTTTAATTAAAATTATTGAGGTGACATTGGTTAATAATCAATAGATTCACCTGTATCATTCAACAATACACCATATGTATATATACTGTGTATTAACCACCCAAAGTTAAATTTCCTTCCCTCACAAAATATTTGACCCCTTTTATCCCTAACTACATCTCCTCTCCCCTCCCTCACTTCTCTCTGGTAACCACTTCTACCATCTATGGCCATACATCTCTGTTAGTTTGTGATGTTTCTTTGTTTGCTTTCAGTTTTATATCCCACGTGAGTAAAATCATGAGGTTTTTCTACTTTTCCTGTCTGGCTTATTTCGCTTAGCATGATTATCTTGAGGTCCATCCATGTACTTGCAAATGGTATCATTTCATTTTATGGCTGAGTAATATTCCATTGTATATATGTACCAGCTTCTTTATCCAATCATCTATTGTAGGACACTTTCGTGGCTTCCACGTCCTTCTAACCATAAATGAAGCTTCTGTGAACATCAGGGTGCGTATATTTTGCAGATATATATTTTCATGTTTTGGTGGTAACTACCCAAAAGAAGGATTGCTGGGTCACATGGTAATTCAGTTCTTACTTTTTTAGGGAACTCCATACTGTTTTCCATAGTGGTTGTACCAATTTACAGTCTCAACAGCAGCTATGACAGTTCCTTTTTCCCCACAACCTCTCCAACACTTGTTAGGACTTCTCCTGTGGATGATAACCAATAATAATCGGGTGTGTGGTATCTCATTGTGGTTTTGATTTGTATTTCCCTAACAGCTAGCGAAATTGAGCATCTTTTCATATGTCTGTTGGCCATTTGTATCTCCTCTTGTGAGAAGTGTCTGTTCAGGTCCTCTGCCTGTTTAATAGAACAGTTTATTTTTTCATTGTTGAGTTGTATGATTTCCTTATATATTTTGGATATTAGGTCCTTATTGAAGGTGTTGTTGGCAAATATATTTTCCCATTCAAATGGTTGCTTCTTTGCCTTATTGGTTTCTTTTGCTGTGCAAAAGCTTTTAGTTTTTATATAGTCCCATTCACTTAATTTCACTTTTACTTCCATTGTCTTTGAGGACACATTCATATATCCTTCCTAAGTCCAAGGTCCATGAGTTTTATACCTATATTTTCTTCTATGAAATTTATTGTTTCAGGTCTTATATTCAGGTCCTTAATCCATTTTGTATTAATTTTGGTGTGTGGTAATAGAAAGCATTCTAGTTTTATTCTTTTGCAGTGGTTTACCAATTCTCCCAGCACCATTTATTGAAGAGACTTCCCTTTCTCCATTGTGTATATTTGATTCCTTTGTCGAAAATTATTTACCTATAGACACAGGAGTTTACTTCCAGCCTGTCAAATCTCTTCTGTGTTTCTGTGTCTCTATTTCTCTGCTAAAACAATGCTATTTTGATTATTGTGACATTGTAGTATAATTTAAAGTCAGGCAGAGAGATAACGCCAGGCTTATTCTTTTTCCTCAGGATTGCTTTGGCTATTCAGGGTCCTTTGTCCTTCCATACAAATCTAATTTTTTTTCCATTTCTTTAAAAAATTCCATTGGGAGTTTGATGGGGACTGCATTAAATCAGTATAATGTCTTAAGCAATAAAGTCATTTTAACTATGTTGATTCGTCCAATCCATGAACACAGAATATCTTTCCATTTCTTTCTGTCTTCTTTTATAATGTTTTCAGTGTATAGGTCCTTCACATGCTTCGTTAGATTTATTCCAAGAAATTTAACTCTTTTTGTTTTAACTGCGAAAGGAACTGATTTTCCATTTTTCTTAAAATTATAAATTTTTGTACATTTATTTTGTGTCCTGAAATTTTACTATATTTTTTATTCTTTCTGGTAGTTTTTACATAGTGTCTTTAGGGGTTTCTCTATAGAGAACAATGTCATCTGAAAAAGTGACAATTTAACTTTTTTATTTTTTACTTTTTTATTTTTTTTTATTTTTTAGGCGGGGCAACCTTTGGTTGACCTCACAGACTGCAAGGAACTTGTCAGCTTACAATCCTTATTTTTTTTTTTTTTTTATTTTTTCACATCTACAGCACCTGCTCTTCCTAAGTGGTCTCCCATCCAAGTACTAACCAGGCCCGACCCTGCTTAGCTTCTGAAATCAGACGGAATCAGGCTTGTTCAGGGTAGCATGGCCGTAGACAATGTGACTTCTTTATTCCCTATTTGGATGCCTTTTATTTCTTTCTCTTGCCTAATTGCACTCACTAGTACCTCCAATGTTATACTGAATAACAGTGGCGACAGTGGACAGCCTTATCTGGTTCCTGGTCTTAAAGGGAAAGTTTTCAGTTTTTCATCATTAAGTATAATGTTGGCTGAGGGTTTGTCATATATGGCCTTTAATATGTTAAGGTACGTTCCTTCTATACAGATTTTGTTAAGTATTTTGATCATATGGATGATGTATCTTGTTGAAAGCTTTTCTACATCTATTGATATGATCATATGATTCTTTAATTTTTAATTTATGTGGTATATCACATTAATCAATTTGCGTATCTGAACCATCCCTGTGCCCCTGGAATAAAGTCCACGTGATCATGGTGTATAATCTTTTTAATATGCTGCTGTATTCGGTTCACTAGTATCTTAGGATTTTTGCATCTGTGTTCATGAGAAATATTGATCTGTAGTCTTCTACTTTTGTGTTATCTTTACGAGGTTTGGTTATCAGAATATTGGCCTCATAACACGTGTTGGGAAGTATTGCCTCCTCTTCCATTTTTTGGAAAACTCTGAGGAGAATAGGTATTAAATCTTCTTTGAATGTTTGGTAGCTTTCACTGGTGAAGCCATCTTGTCCTGAACTTTTACTTTTTGGTAGGTTTTTAATGATTGGTTCAATTTCCATACTGCTGATCAGTCTATCTAGATCTTCCAGATCTTCTTGATTAAGTCTAGAAAAATACTTAGAAAAATACTTAAGATATTTTTCTAATTACTGGTCCATTTCTTCTACGTTATTAAGTTTGTTATTATATACATTTTATACTCTTCTTGTATGATCTTTTGTATTCCTATGGTGTATGTCATAATTTCCCCTCTTTCATCCCTGATTTTATTTGTATCCTTTCTCTTTTTTCTTTAGTGAGTCTATCCAGGTGGTTGTCAATTTTATTAACCTTCTCAAAAAACCAGCTCCTTGTTGTATTTGTTTTTTCTATCATTTTTCATTTTTCAATTTCACTTATTTCTGCTCCAATTTTGATGATTTCTTTCCTTCTTCTGACTTTACGCTTCATCTTTTTTCCTTTTCTCGTTTTTTAAGAAGTGTTAGGTTGTTTATTTAGGCTCATTCGTGTTTTGGGGGATAGGGCTGTAATGACGTGAACTTTCCTCTTATTACTGCTTTTGCTGTGTCCCAAAAGTGTTTGGTATGTTGTGCTTTCATTCTCATTTGTTTCTATGTATCTCTTGATATCCCTTTTTATTCCTTCTATGACCCAGTCATACTTCTGTAGCATGTTGTTTAATCTCCACGTATCTGTGGTTCTTCGCACTTTCTTTTTATGGTTGATCTCCTGTATAAAAGCATTATGGTCAGAGAATATGGCAGGCATGATTTCAATCACCCTAAATTTGTTTTCTCTCCCAACACATGGTCTATCCTTGAGAATATTCTATGTGCACTAGAGAAGAATGTATAAGCCGCTGTTTGGGGATGGAAGGCTCTGTAATGTCAATTATGTCCAGTTTGTCTAACATGTCATTTAAGCATATTATTTCCTTACTGATTTTCTGTTTGGATGATCTGCCCATATCTGACAGTGGGGTATTTAGGTCCCATACTACAATAGTGTTTTGGTCTGTTTCTCCTTTAGTTCTGTTAGTAATTGCTTTACATACTTCAAGGTTCCCTGATTGGAAGCATAGATGTTATTAAGAGTTATGTCTTTTGGTGCATGATTCCCTTTATCATTATGAAGTATCCCTCAGTATCTTTCTTTACCTTTTTTTTATTTTGAAGTCTGTTTCATCTGATATTAGTACTGCTACTCCCGCTTTTCTCTGAATGCCATTTGCTTAATATTTCATTTTCCACTCTTTTGCTCTGAGTCTATATTTGTTTTTGGAACTGAAATGTGTCTCCTGGAAGCAGCATATGATTGGGTTTTGCTTTTTAATCTAATCTTCAACTCTGTGCCTTTTCATTGGTGAGTTCGGTCCATTTACATTTAGGATGATTACTGAAATATGAGGTTTTCTTTTTTTTTTTTTTTTGAGGTTTTCCTATAGCCATTTTATGTTTTGTTTTCTCGTAGCTTGGTTTCTCCACTGTTCCTCTGTCCTTGCGTTTCTGTCTGTTATCTTAAATTGGTGGTGCTTTGTGGATTTTCCCTTTGTTCCATCTTGTTTCGTGCTATGTGTCTCAGTTCTGGCCTTATGGAGTGTGGTTACCATTAAATTTATGTCAAGGAGAGTTATATAGAGAGAGTAGCCCATTTTCCTCTGTGTGCACCTTATATCCTTTCCCCTTTGTGAATGTAGATCTTTACTCCCTCCCTTCCTATTTGTTGTTTCACATTATCACTGTATATGCTAAACTTTCACTTCTTTGTTGCAGTAGCTGTTATCTTCTTTGTTTAGAGTGGGTATTTGGGGGGGGACTTTACCTATCATGTAATATTTAAGCTTTTCACATCCTGTTTATAATAAGGATTGCACCTTCCTGCTTCTGTCTTCTGTTAGCCACCTTACTCACAGTTATGCATTTTATGTCCTTCTGTTACAGGTAGAATCACCCCTGTCAGTATTTCCTATAAGGCAAGTCTCGTGGTGGAAAATTCCCTCAGCTTTTGTATGTCTGAAATGATCGTTATTTCTTCTTCATATCTAAAGGGGAGCTTTGCTGGATATATTATTCTTGGCTGGTAATTTTCCTCAATAATTTGAATATTTTGTTCCATTTCTTCATTGCTTGTAAGGTTTTTGCTGAGAAGTCTAATGGGTTTTTCTTTATAAGCTACTATTATCTTTTCCTGGCTGCCTTGAGAAGTCTTTGTCATTAATCTTTGACAATTTTAATGTAACGTGTCTTGAAGAAGGCCTTTTTGAGTTGAGATAATTGGGTGTTCTCTTTGCTTCTTGGATTTGAAGATCCAGCTCTTTCCATAGTTTTGGGAACATCTCATCGACTATTTGAATAGGCTCTCTGTTGACTTTTCTCTTTTCCCTCTGGTATACCCATTATTCCTTTGTTGCTTTTCCTGATGGTGCCAGATAGTTCTTTCCATTTTTTTCACTCTCAAGTCTCTTTCTTCTTCCATCTGTGTCATTTCCAGGTTTCTGTCTTCAATATCACTAATTCTTTCCTCTATTTTTAAGCTTACTGTTTCAATCTTCATCTCTTTCAATGAGTTCTTCATCTCCAGCAGTACTATTTGGCTCTTTTTAGAGTTACAATCTCCTTAGTAAAGTATTCCTGTTGTTCACTGATTTTGTTTCTGAGTTCACTGAACTGTTGGTCAGAATTTTTCTTGCATCTCATTGAATTTTCTCAAAAGTGCAATCTCGAATTCTCTGTTATTTACATCCCATATTTCTTAATCTTGATGCCTACTTTCTAGAGATTTTTCACATTCTTTCTGAGCAGCCTTTCCACCTTATTTGTTCATGGTGTTTGATGGACTATTTCTCTACCTGGGCATTAATGGTAATATACTTTTTTAAGAAAATAAAAATAAAATTTATTATATAGTGATCCCTCTTCAGCAGGTTGATAACAAGAGGTTTCTCTTTTGATGTCCAATAGGTAGCGCCCAAGCCTTCTGGATCTGCTTTAAGGTTAAAAATGACCTTTATTCTCTGGAGGGCTGTGTGACTCCTCTGTGAAAAGGTTGCTTTGGTCACTAGTCTCCACCCCCATGGGATGTGATGGGTGATGGGGATCCGAGCCTCTGAAAAAGCCATAAGTCCCAGTACAGCCCCAAGAGTCAGATGCAATACTCTGCTACTTCCTTCCAATTCAGCCTGGCTGGATGGGGGTGGAGTGGATTGGGAGAGGCCAAAGGTTTGTGTGGCTTTTTCCCTTCTGGTAACCCTGTCCCTCAGGTTTCAGCTGTCTTTCCTTTATATCGCCACCCCTGTGTCTGGTACAGGCTGCAGTGTATGTTTCAGTACTGGTTGTGCAAATCCTCCTGGGGCTTGGTGCTTGCTCTGGGAAGGCACACCCTGGATGACAAGGGAAGCAGCCAGGCTCTGTGACTCAGTCTCCCACCTGACAATGGTGGTTGCTATGATAACTGTCACATCTCTGCACTCAGTCTCTGCCCTGCTGTCTGCCCTGATCACTGGGCTCCGCTGTGTGGAATATGCTGATTACTCAGGCAGGATGGTTGAGAGTTTCAAAGAATCAAGAAACCATTGTGTAATTCTCCCCTCTCCCTCATTCTGCAGGGAGCTCTGGCTGAGTATCACAGCTCCTTTATTCCTCTCTCCTAATCCATGTACCTGACACCCTTGATTGGCCCATTTTCGGATGCTCTGGTGTGCAGATCTCTCAGATGTGCTTGTGTGCACACTGGGAGTTATTTGTTGAATTATAGGTGTTCAACTCGTTTTTATTTCAAGGGGAGCAATTAGGGAAAATCCCTCATGCTGCATCCTTCTGACGTCACTCTTACAAATATTTTTATAATAGTATTTAGGTAGAAAAAATAAAAACTATCTAAACATATAAAACTAGAAGTCTACTCAAATAAAATTTCATATAGGTTATAAAGGAAAAAAGGATCAAATTCCTCAATGTACGAGCTAGAACTATAAAACTTGTTAAAGAAAACACAATCATAAATCTTTGTAACCCTAGATTAGACAATAAATTCGTAGAAATGACACCAAACACACAAGCAACCAAAGGGGGAAAAAAACAGATAAATTGGACTTCATCAAAATTAAAAACTCTTGTATATGAATGGATACTCTCAACAAAGTAAAAAGATAACCCACAGAATGGGAGAAAATGTTTGCAAATCATACATCAGATATCCTGACTACCTAAAAGACTATTACAAATCAACAATAAAAAGACAACCCAATTAAAAATTGGGAAGGGAATTCTAACAGATGTTTCTCAAAAGAAGATATGCAAATTAACAGTAAGAACATGAAAAATGCTCAACATCATTAATCATCTAGGAGTAGCAAATAAAAATCAAGAGATGCCACCACACACCCACTAGGTTGGCTATAATCAAAAGAACAAAAATGATAAAAGTTGGTGAAAATGTAGAGACATTTGAACCCTGGTGCATTGCTTGTGTGAATGTAAAATGGTGAGCAACTGTGGAAACCAACAGGGCAGTTACTTAGAAAGTTTAGGCATAATGCTACCACCATATGAACCAACAATTTCATTCATAGGAATAATCCTATGAAATGAATATGAAAACACTATCATGTAAAAATTATACATAAATATTCATAGCATCATTATTCATAATAGCCGGAAAGTGGAAACAAATGTCCATAAACAGATGACTAGAAAAACAAAATGTAGTATTATCCCTACAATGGAATATTATTCACCCATTAAAAGTAATGAAATACCTGGTAACTTCAGGAAGATGACAGACTAGGAAGCTCCAGGCGTCTGTTCTCCCACACAAAAACAAAATAAACAACGTATGACAAAAAGAAACTTTGTGAGAACTCAGAAACCACTTAGAAAACTGCAGCAACCACCTGAACACATAAATAAAAATCACACTTAAAATGGTAGAAATTTCATAGCATTTCTGCTCATATTTGTCCTACCCCCTCCCCTGATCACTTCAACAAGGTCAGGAAGAAGCTGTCCAATTCCCAGCTGCTCCTGCAGGAATAAAGATAAGAGTAGAACTTGTTTGCAACATTCTGGCTTGACTGGAGGCTGCCAGATGGACAGGATTCTATCTCTTCTAACTCAGAGAACGTAAAAGCACATGAAAAGATGCTCAACATCACAACTATTTTCCATCTCTGAGGAAATACCGCCACACAGAGATCCTACTAGTCCATGTAGTACAGACTGAACAAAAACTTGTGCTATAGCACCATCCACTGGAAAACGAATAACAGACTTCTACTTATCAACCAAGTAGGAAATTGTTAAAGCAAAACAGTACCTAAAAAAGATTTCAGTATCTCAAATGCTCTGGCATAGAAATAACCAATCAGTACCATGAATAATTAAGGTAACAAGGTTGTTCAGAATGGAAATGAATTCTCCAGAAAACAAACTAAAGACATGGAAAATATAATTTAAATGAGAGAATTCAAGATTGCAGTTCTGAAAAAAACCTCGATGAGGTACAAGAAAACTCAGAAAGGCAGTTAAATAAGCTCAGGAATAAAATTCACAAAGGAAAAAAAAAAGTTATACTTTACCAGAGAATGAAACTATAAAAAAGAACCAAAGAAATTCTGTAGCTGAATAACTCAATAAATGAGATGAAGAATGAATTAGAGAGCTCAGGAAACAGAGCAGAGCAGACAGAAGAGAGAATTAGTAACTCTGAAGTTACAAATCTAGAAATGACACAAGTGGAAGAAGGGAGAGATCTGAGAGTTAAAAAATGAACAAACTCTGAAAACTATCTGACTCCATTAGTAAGAGCAACATCATAATGAACATCCCATTGAAGAAGAGGGGAGAAGGGAACAGAGAATCTATTCCAAAAAATCATCGATGGAACTTCCGAAACCTATGGCAAAGCTGGAACCTCAAATCCAAGAAGCTAACAGAACTAATTATATCTCAATGCAAAAAGACCTTCTCCAAGATACATTATTTTAAAACTGTCAAAAGTTAATGACAATGAAAGATTTCTCAAGGCAGCCAAGCACAAAAGGCTAACCTATAAAGAGAACCCCATTAGATTATCATTAGATTTCTCAACAGAAACTTTAAAGCTAGGAGGAAGTGGAACCAAATATCCAAAATATTAAATGAGAAAAATCAATAGCCAAGAATAATATGTCTCGAAAAGTTATCCCTTAGATATGAAGGAGAATAAAAGGCTTTTACAGACAAGCAAAAGCTGAGGGAATTTAACACCACAGGACCTACACTACAAAGAAATGTTGAAAGGAGCTCTTCTACCTGAAACAAAAAGCAAAAGGATACGAAACTGTAAGTAGGCAGAGATAGAAGCAGGAAATTGTAACTCTACTTCACTATAGGATATTAAACACTTACTTAATCATAACATAAAAGTTCAAGTGGATAAAAGCATTTTTTTTTATAAAAAGGCTACACATTTGCAATATGGAAATTAATGCACAGCATAAAAAAGAAATAATTTGTGACACTAAAAACATAAAAAGGTAGATGGAAAGGACTGACCCTGTACAGGTGAATGGAGATAAGATGCAATCAGAAGAAAAAGGACTACTAAACATATTAACCCTTTTTTTACATAAGCCTAATGGTAACTACAAAACAATCTAGAACTGAGATATGTAACATAAAAAAGAGGAAACAGAGGGAATAAGTCATAAAAAAACCCACCTAACTAAAATAGCAGACATAAACACAAAGGAAGAAAATCAATGGAGATAAAAAATAAGCAGAAAACAAAAGATAAAATGGCTGTATTAAGTTCTCACATATCAATAACATTCCTAAATGTAAATGGACTGAACTCACCAATCAAAAGGCACAGAGCAGAGGGATGGATTAAAAAAAAGAAACTAACTATATGTTGCCTGCAGTAGATTCATCTCAGCTCCAAACACAAACATAGGCTCAAAGTGATGGAGTAGAAGATGATACTTCAAGCAAATGGCATCCAAAGAGAAAAGTGGGTGCAGCAGACTTTAATCAGACAAAATAAATTTCAAGACAAAAAGGTAACAAGGCAAAAATGGACATTTTATAGTGATAAAAGGATGATTCATCAAGAGGGCATAACACTTATTAATACATATGCATCCAAACTGGGAGCATGAAACATATAAAGCAATTACTAAAAGACCTAATGGGAGAAACTAACAAAAACACAATTACAGTATGGGAGTTCTATACCCCACTAACAGCAATGAATAGAAAAGAAAGTCAATAAGGAAATACTACCCTTAAAATACACATTAAACCAAATGCATATAATCAATATTCACAGAGCTTTTCATCCCAGAACACCAGAATATACATTCTACTCTAGTGCACATGGAACGTATCCAAGGAAAGACCATATTTTGGGACACAAAACTAACCTCAACAAATTTAAGAAGATTAAGCATATCCTCCAACCAAAATGCTTTGAAACTGGATATCGACTGAAAAAAGAAAGTGGGAAAACCCACAAATATCTGGAGATTAGACAAAATGCTACTAAAGAATGAGTGGATCAAAGAATAAATAAAAGATGAGATCAAAAGAAACATAGAAACAAATGAGAATGACAATACAACATATCAATTTTTTGAGATATAGCAAAAGTGGTAATAAGAGGGAAGTTTATATTACAGGCCTACCTCAAGAAAAAAGAAAAATCTCAAACAACTTAAAAATGTACCTTAAAAACAAGGGAAAAAGCAGAAACAAAGCCAAAGTCAACTGAAGAAAATAATCAAAATTAGAGCAAAATTAGAATACAGAACAAAAAAATAGAAAAAATATTGCCACGAAGAGCTGATTCTTTGAAAAGATAAATAAAATTGACCTGCCTATGGCTAAACTAAGGAAAAAAGAGAATAAGACTCAAAAGAATTAGAAAGAAAAGAGAAGTAACCTTGAACACCATGAAAATACAAAGGTTTATACATAATACAATGTATTATGGATAAGGCTATACACCATCAAATTTGAAAACCTAGAAAAAATGGACAAATTCTTAGAAATATATAACCTTCCTGGACTAAACCATGAAGAACTGGAAAACCTAAATAGACTGATCAATAGTAAGGAATTGAAAGTCATCAAACGCACGCAAAAGTAAAAGTCCAGGACCAGAATGGCTTTCACTGGTGAATCCAACCAAACATCCAAAGAAGATTTAACCCTATCCTTCTTAAACTTTTCCAAAAAATTGAAGGGGCAATACTTCCAAACTCACTCAATGAGGCCAACATTACCCCAATAAAACCCAACAAGAACACAAAAAAGAAAATTACAGAACAATGTACCTGATGAGTTTAGAGGCAAAAATCCTAAACAAAACACTAACAAATCAAATACAACAATACATTCAATATAATACTTCACTATCACTTGGGGTTCATTCTAGAGGTGCAAGGGTGGTTCAACATATGCAAATCGATCAATGTGATATACCACAAAACAAAATAAAACTCATATGATCATATCAATAGATGTAGAAAAAGCATGATGACACACAACATCCCTTTTTGATTAAAATACTCAGAAAAATCATTACACAAGGAAAATACCTCAACATAATAAGGCCATATATGACAAACCCTTAGTTAACAGCATACCCAATAGTGAAAAACTGAAAGCTTTCCCTCTAAGATCAGAAACAAGACAAAGATGTACACTCTCACCACTGTTTTTCGACATGGTGATGGAAGTAATAGCCAGAGCAACCAGTTAAGAGAAATAAATAAAAAGCATCCAAACTGGAAATAAAGAAGTAAGATTCTCACTATTTGCATATGACATTATTCTATATGTAGAATACCCTAAAGACTCCACCAAAAAACTTTTCGAAATAATTTTAAAAATACAGTAAAGTTTCAGGATATAAAAATCAATGTACAAAAATTTAAAAAGCGGTCCTATACTCCAACAACAAATTTTCAGAAAAAGGAAAAAATAATTCCATTGTAATTGCAACCACAAGAATAATATACCTAAAAATAAACCTAACAAAGCATGTGAGGGATCTACATACTAAAAACTGTAAGATATTATTAAAAGCAATTGAAGAAGATACAAAGAAATAAAAACATATTCTGTGTTCATGGACTGGAAGAATCAACATAGTCAAAATGACCTTATTACCCAAAGCAATATACAGATTTAATGCAATCCCCATCAAAATGCCAACAGCATTTTGAAAGAAATAGAACAACAAATTATCAGATTTGTACAGAAGTACAAGAGACCCCGAATAGCCAAAGCAATGCTAAGACAAAATATATAAAGCTGGAGGTATCACACTCCTGACTTCAAATTAAACTACAAAGTGACAATAATCAAAACAGCATGAATTAGCAGTTGGCAGAAAACAGACACACAGATGAATGGAATTTACGACTGAGAGCCCAGAAATATAAACCAGCAAAGTATATGGGCTCAACTAATTTTCAGAAGGAGTTCAAAAATGTACAACAGAGAAAGGAAAGACTCTTCAATATATGTTGTTGGGGAACTTGAGAAGACACATGCAAAAGAATGCTATATGACAGCCCATACAAAAATCAACTCAAAATAGATTAAAGACTTGAATATAAGACTTGAAACAATAAAATACAGTAAATAAAACATAGATACTCAACTCATGGACCTTGGTCTCAGAGGGGATTTGACTGCTATTGGTACAGGGTTTATTTCTGGGATATAGTAGTAGTTGGATATGGTAGTAGTTGCACAACTTTGTGAATATTCTAAAAACCACTGTAGTCTACACTTTAAAATGTTGACTTTTGTGTCATGTAAATTCTATCGCAATTTCCAAAAATTATCATTGTATACTGCTATTATTTTATATTTCCCTATAGCACATGTTAGTATACTCCAGGCATCACCTGGTAAGTACTAATCTAAAAACAAAGATTTCAAATGTTTTAAAACTTACAAACACAGACATCTATGTAGACATGCATATAAACACTCACAAATACAGATCGCCCACTTGATAAATTATAGAAGGATCATATTATTCTGGAAAAAAAAAGTTATAATTCTTAGAATGGTTAGTATTACACTAAAACACCATGCTAAGAGGAAGCCAATTTTTAAATAATAATTTGGATCAGGAGCTATGTGTATGGGAGAATACATCTTAATTACTATAATACCAGCAGTACTTCTTAAGACCAATAATTAGCATTCATGGAGAACTTACTACTGTCCAAGTAAGCACTATTATAAAACCCTTTACATGTGTCATCTCACTTAATGACCACAATAATCAATACAATAGGTACCACTGTAATCCTCCATTTTACAGATGAGTATTCATAAAAATAGAAAGTAGTAAAGCCAGAAGTTGGATTGAAGTAATTTTCCTACAGTCTCTCATGTACTACACTACACCTTCCCACCATAACACCAAAAATTAGTTAAAAGTGTTTTTGCACACTGAAAGTCCACCTCATTTAGAACCCATAATTCAATCATTCATATACTTACATGTACTCTTTTGAAAGTAATAATTTTAACAATTACTTTCAAACCAAATATTAAATATTTTACTTAACTTTAGTAACAGCAACCATTCTACAAATAATTTAAAGCATGGTTATTCAGATTAATTTCTAAAAGTTCTAAAAAATCAATATAATATTTACCTTGTTCTAGGTCGCTGTTCATCTTCAGATTCACTAACTTCTTCACTAACTCCTGATTCCTGAAAATCAGAATCTTCAGAATCTTCACTGCTTACTTGAATAAAAAAAAATATATTAATTTTGTTAAATACTCCCAATACAAATGTAATTCACTTAATTTGTCAATAACTTCACATCAAAAATTAGAGCATTATGAGAATATCTGTAACATATATTAATGGGTATTACACCATATAGATTAGATGAGTTAATAATTCAAATGGTATTTATTAAAAAAAATTCAAAGGTATTCCAATTATGATTATAAAACTATGGCTCTACATTAAAATGTAAGTATTAACTGTACATGAATTAACAAAATGAGAACTTATCTGTCAATAAAATATATCCATAATTACCAAAGATAGATAAAGTAAAATAAAAAGAATTTTGGTTATTCAAAACAAGCAAAGCAGGCTGGCCATAATGAAGTAAGGTTGAATACAGACTCTCTTCCATTTATGACAATTAAAAATATGGACAGAATACATAAAGAAATGACCTAAAGACTCCAAAAAGGAAATGACAGCAGGCAAATTAGAGACTGAAATCAAAACTTGAATAACGATCCCTATAAAATTGGGGCATTAGATCTATGAGTGTAATTTCTTTTCCCTCCTTTCTTTCCTGGTTTAAGAAAGGAAGGCAAGCTGAATTCCAAAACTTTGCAGAGGGTGCTGACAGCAAAATTCCAGAAGAATCCCATTTCTAGTCACAGCACTGAGAAGAACCTGGGCCTTACATATCACAAGAATATAAGGGGAATTCCAATTTTTTTCTCTCTAAAATTTTATTTTTCTGTACCAAAATTGCCACTACGACATAGGCATATAAAACTCCAGGAGAATACCCATCTTTCAGGTCAGAGGAAGCCAAGCAGGGAAAATAACAAGATGAGCCTGGACTATCTTGTGGTGTCAGAAAGTATAGCAGTGTTCAAAATATGATGAGACACATGACTTAACTTGAAGGCGCTCCCAATAGCTAAACCTGAACAATCTGACCAAAAAAATGAACAACTGGATTATAACTTTCATAATAAAATACCCATAGGACACGATTTAACTTGATGGAGCTCCCAATGGCTAAATTTGGAACAATCTGAGCAACCAAAGGAACATCTGGATTATAACTAATAGAATAAAATATCTATAAGTAATGAAATAAATAAATAGGGGAAAAC
This sequence comes from Eonycteris spelaea, assembly GCA_003508835.1. NCBI lineage: Eukaryota > Metazoa > Chordata > Mammalia > Chiroptera > Pteropodidae > Eonycteris > Eonycteris spelaea. The sequence continues at coordinate 87,793 of PUFA01000711.1, read as the reverse complement.
AGACAGCTCTTCCTTAAAATTACTAAATGTAGTAGGTAATGAAAGGAAAAGAAAATCACCACTAGACAAACATCACAGTAATAACTGATTCAGGGAAGATGGATGCTAAAATTAGCAGGCTTAAGTGTGATGAGAAACAAGAGATTTACATAGTCTCAAAGTATTTCCTCACTACGTAGTCATTAAACATGAAAACAAAAATATTTACACTAGAAAAACACAGCCAATACCAATTTAACCAAGTAATTAAGGTTAATATTACCAGTAATAAGACCATTGTCATCATACATACTCTTGGTATGATACAATGACAAGGATTAGATATCACTTTTGTGGTATTCCTGTCAAAATGCATAATAACCTCAATCTAATCATGAGAAGATATTAGACAGATACCTATAAATGGACAGTCTAGAAACTAACTCTTCGAAAGTGTCAAGGTCACAAGAGAAAAGATGGAGGAACTGTCACAGATTGAATTAGATTAAGAAGACATTACAACTGAATGCAACTGTGGGCTCCTAATTGAATTCTGAAGCACAAAAAGGGCATTAGTGGGAAAAATAACGATAACCAAATAAAATCTATAGTGGTCAGAAAACATTTTATGAAAAAAGTCTGGTGGCAAATATTTTCAACTCTGTAGGCTCTATGGTCTCTGTTACAACTACTCATCTTTACTCAACTTTGCCATTATAAACACATGAAAGCAGTAACTGTGTAAGTAATGGCTATATGTCAATATAATTATAAAAACAGGCAAAAGGTCAAATTTAGCCTACTGGTGTAGTTTGCCAACACCTGGTTTAGTTAATAGTATTGTATCAATCAATGTTAGTTTCCTGGTTTTTTATTATACTATGTCATAAGTATAAGGTGTTAGAGAAGCTGGGTGAAAGAAAGGTATGTAGGAACTCTGTGCCATTTTTGCAACATGTCTGTAAATCTAAAATTATTTCAAAGTAAAATTTTTTTAAAGAACTATCATGACCTAAGATTAAATACAAAACTCTGTTTTATCTAAAAATTCATAGGAAAAGGTAAATACTTTAAAGAATTGTTCTGGGGTAGAGAAAAATGAAGAATTATTCATATGATGAAAGAGTTCTGAAAACAGATAATGTTGATAGTTGCACAACAATGTGAATATACTTAATGCCACTGAAATGTACATTTAAAAATGGTTAAAATAGTTATAATTTTGTTATGAATATTTTACCTCAATAAAAAAAAAACAAAAAGCAATTTTAAAAACTACTAGGCAACTAGGAATTGTGGGAAAACCCGCGCATCTACATGCAAGGACACAAATTTTGTTAAGCATAATTTTAAGCCCAGTATTAAGTTTTCATCAAATATTTTATTTTAAAATTTTCAAACTTACCAAATATTTGAAAGAATTGTTGAATGAACACCTGTATCCCTTCTCCTAAATTCACTTATTAACAGTTTACCACATCTGCTTTATCTCTCTGTACATATACACACTTTTTCGCACTGAACCATTTCAAATTAAATACAGATATCATGATGCTTTACCCTTAAGCATAAGGATACTGTCCTATATAACTAAATTATCACACAAGAAAAATAACATAAATTTAATATCATCTATTATAAATACAATAATTATATTTTTGAAATTTTCACCAAAATAACTTCTATAACTTTTTTCAAATTTAGGTGAAAATTAAAGCTCACATGCTGCACTTAATAAAAGTAAGCTATTCTATGTTTATTTCTCCTAGTATGTAAAACTTAGAAAATCATTCAATTTCAAATATAGTAACAATCAGTACAATTAGAATCCATATTAGAGAAAAATACAATAGGATTTTAATTTATCCCCTCCTATACAAATAAACAAACAAAATCCACTTGGGTTATAAATTACCCACAGAAAAGAACAGTAAAAAATAAATCACAGAAAACATGGGTTTTAATAAAGTATTTTGAATGTAATTGTGCTTACTAAAGGAATCTATCTATATCCTAAGCTAAGACTCAAAGACAAAATGAATATTTCTCCTTTTACTGAAGATGCATAGGAATTCATGTTGTTAATGTAACTTGCTAAATAGTTCAATTCCTTTATAGAACCTGAAAGACAAGCTTTTAGTCATGCTGTAAAGAAAATGATAAACATTCACAAAATGATGTACCACTATTTATTAATATAAAATGTCCATGACATATTAAGTGTATGTGTGTGGGGAGGTGGGGGTGAGGAACTTCCTCCTCCTCTTTAATGGGAAACTGTTGCTCGACAGACCTTTAAATGTTCAGGAATCCAGGATTATTTTTTCTTTACCCTCCATTTCTCAACATTACAGCTCCACTGGGCAATCTCAACTATTTTTGTGGTATTAAAAATATACCGTGACAACTCCAAAGACCCAACAGCCCTCCTAGACTTTTCTCTTTATAGCAGCTAATAATGCCTAACGATTCCTATATAATTCAAATCAACTCTCATCTCCAACCACTACCACTTGGCATCAACCATAGCAATACCCTCCAAACACATTCAAAGCCTTCAGTCTCACAGAATAACAGGCAACTAATCTGATCATATTACATCCTTGGTTAAAACCTTTCAATGGGAAAAATGAGTGGTTGTACTTAAGTTGTGATTCTTGAGTGACAGTAATGAACATTCTGTGACTTTATCTAGATGCCATGTGTTCAAGTTATTCACTTACGAAACATGTACTTCTCTGTACGTATAGTATACCTCAAAAAAAATTTAAGTGGTAGCACGCTCCTGTAAATATACTAAAAATAATTAGCTTACATATTTCAATAGTCATGATATAAAAAATAAAATTAAATACTTTTTTAAATTAAAAAAAAATTTTTTAACTTTCAAAGGCTCTCCAGCCTGTAAAGCCTATTGTACTTCTCAGTCACTTCCAAAAATGCTTTCCTATTCCTAGTGGCAAAGAAGAGTAAATCAGCCCTCCAGGAGTTGGATAGTAAAATCTTCAGCATCTGCCCCTAAGAAGCAAATTTTCTTTGAACTTTTTGTTAGCCAAAATTCTTAAGCAAATTTCACATTTAATTGCTCAATATACCTGTGATTACTTAATATAAGAATGCTCTCCTCAACCTCTCAAGTAAAATGAACGCACCAAAGAGATGTACCCATGGGTCCATAGCCAAGTGCTCCAGTTTGAGAAACACAGGCTTACGAGGGTCTCCGGTATCTCCTGTCTTATTGGCCCAGTCTCATTTCCTGTTGTTCCTTTCCCTACTCCCTCCTATAGTCCAGCCCTACCATATTAATTGCACCCTCCACCATTTACCAAACACCATGAAGAGGCTTTTACAATTTTTTCTCCCTGTTTTGCACTATAAATCTTCACAACACATCTACCTGCTCCCCATTTACAACTTGGTCTACTGGGTGAAACTCATCTTTACGAAGTCTTCTCTGGGGATAACCTCCCAAACCCCAAGAAGCTAAAGAAATCCTCCTCTGTGTCATACTATACAGTACCTTTGTTATATAAGACATCTCTCATGGTGCTATAATTTCTTATAATATTAATATCAATAATTCTTATTAAACCAATAACTGCCAAAACTGGTTACTTACCAGAATCACATCAGAGACACTTTTAAAACATATGAAGACCTAGGGCCCACGACCACCAATTGTGCTATAATTGGCTTGGGATGTAGCCCTGTCATAGGTATATTTTAAAAACTCCCAAGTGATCTGCATGCAAAGCCAAGGAGAAAACCACCATACAAGACAATGATCTTGTTATTCATTTTTGTATCGTCAATGTTTACCATGATGCTGGAAACATGTACATACTCAATGCAGAAGGATTCAGATCTTTAATGTAATAAAAATTTAACCTGACTACATATAAGTTTTACACATAAGTTTCCATAAATCTGTACTAACTAATTACGTCGTCTATCTTTCCTTAGGAAAGCATTATTCCTTCCTGCAGTTATAAGCAAGCCTATTATTTTCTACATAGCCTTTATTTGTTGTCATATTTATCTTTTTAATCTAAATGTGTGTGAGTACTAAAGCTTAAAAATATTCGTGTATCATCTCTCAAGTTTCCAGGTTATCTTTCCACTCTACAATTTTTTTTCACTCTCATGGAAGAGAATAACTGTTGCTAGCGTGCTGATATTTACTAGTTGGTCAACTGTTACAGCAGATATACTTAAATTTCATTACTATTAGTTTATGAAACCAGTATGTTCCTTACATTCAAAATTAAAATGTCTTACCCTTTCTTCTATTTCTGCTTTTAGCTTCTTTGTGCTCTTTAAGCTTCATCTTTTTTTCTTCTCCAGATTCTCCATCACTCATAGTCAGTTTGTGTCTCAAAAGCCTATGTCTGTATCTTGGCTTCTTAGATTCTTCGGAATCTGAATCTGATTCAGAATTGACTTGATTTTTTGCTTCTAAATGAAGAAAACAAATCAGTAACACTTTCAGCCTACTTTCCTTTAAAATGTTTTGTAAAACTATTTTGTTGATAATTATCATGATTTATGGAAAAGATCAGAGCTGTGCACTTACCTGGGTATCACTGGTGATACCAGGCAATCTCATACATCAGACTTCATCTATTGCTATTGTTAAATATTGATTAAATATCATCAATATATATTTGTAGATTTTTTTTAAAAAGTAAAAAATATTTGCTTTAAAAATCATGTTTATTGGCAGTAACTGAAAAAACATATAGAATTATTACTAGATACTCAAAAAGAACAAAGGTAGTAAAGTTTTTTAGCATTTTAATAAACTTTAAATGCATGTATTAAGAAATTTCATGGTCAGATAGTCTTCAAAGACTAAACTGGTCAAATAATCAAATTATGGCATCCTATACTTGTCTTTAAGGAGCTCACCCTCAGCTCCTAGGTTTTCTTCATTGTGCTTTCCTGTCCTTTTTTTCCCTTCTTCTGGTTCATCATCTGAAGATCCATCCTCATCAGAAGAAAGATTGGCTTTAATTTCTTCTAATAGCATCTTCTTGGCAATCCTTGAGAGTAAAAAGACAATAAAAAACTATATATTTGGTGGTGAAGTGTAACAAATTAACAACAAACACAATTCTGTTTCAAAAGAGAGAGAAAGCATATCAATAGATTTTATATTGTAAATAAAAGACTATCAAAACTATGTTTTAACCTAAGCTACCAACTAAAACTTTTGAAAATGTTCTCAGCACTGATATTTTCCCAATTCTATGTAATTCTTCAATACGCTAAAAAGTCTGAGGGACAGTTCTACTATTTTGACCAATTGCAACTTCATGCTGGATAACCTTCCAATCCTATACTTGCTCTACTGCCATCATCCAATAACTACAATAACAGACAGGCCCACACAATAGTAAATTTACTTACTCAAATGGCATTCCAAGACAAGACTCCACATTAAAGAATTTATTCAACAGCAAAACATATTCTTAGAAAATCAGTATATAAATAAACCACTTTATTATGAAACAGTGCCTCAAACTGGGGATAATAATTTTTGCCCCTTAAATTTCAACTTGCTTCATAAATTCTGTTAACCAAATAAAAGCATACACTAAATACTAAATATTAAAGCAATCAGAAAGCCCTAATAATATTCAAGCTAGGGCAGAGAATGGACAGAAGTGCTATTAATTACATACACTGTAAAAGAATATAAATATCCTAAATGAGTTTTCACTTTCCAAAAAAGAAGACAGTGCAATAGCCACACTCATATAGAAATTTTTCAAGATGCTCCTCAAAGACCAACTTACTAATGAAAAATCAACTGCTAAAAGCATAAGTACTTCTTTCATTAATACCATCTTATGTTAAAATGTATTCCTAATAAATTTCCATGTTTACACTAAAGGAAGACATCTTAAAATATAAAAGCAATCATGCGACTTTTGTTCAAGACAAGGTGTTTTGCACCTGAGTGTCTTTTCAATACAAATTCATAAATCACAGTAACGAAGGAATGCCTTATAGAAAGGTACAAAAGGAAGGTGGCATGATTCTCAGTTTTCCATGAATTTAACTTCTATAGGATAAACAGCTTCTCTGCAATCTGATTGATCCTCTAGCTCAGGCAAAAACTTGCAGCTTGAATTATGATCTTTTGTTATTTTTGGATTTGAAACTCCTCTTTATATTTCTTAACATGCACTCACTCATGTTTCAGCCAAGTATTCATTCATTCGATATTAGGAAATGTTCATGTGTTAATGTCTTAATTTTATTTGAAAGGTAGAACATTCATTACTATTTATATTCAAAGATATATGGCAATGGCACCTAAACAGAGTGAAGCAAAAATAGGTAATCACTTCTACAAATGCTTATTACATGGCTTGTGATGCTCCCCTCTCCCTTAACAGCAGGGTCATAAATATTTAAATAACACAGAGTTACCAATTGCTAAAGAAACCATAGATGAGTTTGCATTTCTGAAGGTTTCTGCCCTCATCTGCATTTCAATAAAGTGGAGATTAGATCACTTCTACTTTAAATCTTACTGAGTTGAGTTACCAAAGTTGCTTTCATGGTTTGCTGACTTGGATTGCACACAGTAAACTTCTTAAAAATGGAGACTAACACAGAATTGCCAACTTTTCATTTTGCAAAGAAAAAAAATTTAAACCCAAATATTACTTACTTTCGTTGTTTCATAAAATAAGGAATATTACAACACACCTTCCACAAATTAGGAAACAGTTTCAGAATAAAAGGTGGTTTGTTAAATTTAATAAAAGCCTCTTTCTGGAAAAATTCTCTAAATCATCTTTAATACATACCATACTACACTGTCATTTCCCATGGACAAGAAAAAGTTTTCTCAAACCAATTTAGGCAAAACCAGTGTTATGAAATAATATGAAATAAATAAATGCACGTGAGTACGTATGTGTGCGCACATAATGTAAAGTGTTGGATATTAAATTACAAATAGAAAAACATAGGTACACTTGCAGTTACAAGATCTTATATCACCATTTGGGTAGTGGAACAATAATAGACAAAAAAATACAATTATTAATATACTCTAAAGGTTAGTAGTTCAATCACCTGATTTCAGTTTGTATTTACAAATTCAAAAGTCTTAAGTGCCATATTACCTATAAAGACTCGATTTTTAATTGTAAGAAACTACATAATTTTTCTTATTTCAAACTCTAGGCTCCTAGAATATGTCTACTAAACAGGAGGTCAAAATATGTAAAACTACCTAATTCATACTCAAGTTCTAGATTGTCATGAACTAAGAAATATGATATGATATACATGAGATAAGATACAATTCTATATCAACAAATAAATCACATAATAATAAATCATGGGAAATGAAATGAGATCTGAAGAATTAGACACACTGAAGAATTACACAATTTATCAACAACCTTCTGTAAGACCATAATATGCAGAATGATCAGTCACTTTAGAAGCAGAAAAAAAAATTACAAACTTCAAAGAACAGTCATTTTCCTCCAAATTGATAGTTACATATAGAACTATAGAGACTCCCTATGCTTTACCTCACTAAGATGTTTCAGATTTGCCCTCTAACACCTTTTGTCCAAAGGAAAACCTAATGTACAGCCATTTACACTAATTCTGGAAAAGGACAAAAAATCAATTTGCATAAATTATAACTAATGGCTCAAGACTGCAATGTCAAAGTCCCATTGTATCATAAACCCAGCCTATCACATAACCTGTACCTCGAAGTTAGAACTTAATTGGAAGGATCTAAGGGCTGAGGCTGATCTTCGACCTCGGTAATCAGCAAACATGTTGAGGTGAGATGTGTCCCATCTACAAAGTCTGCTGTGAGATGCTTTAAGGGAAACTCCACTACCTTAACTCTTGAGTCACGGGCCACAGAGACTTCAAGGACATTATCACTTGAGAGCCAGCTCAGGCTGGCAAAGCATCATTCTGGAGGCCTCAGCTGGACCTGTGCTGGTATGCATGTGTTGGATGTATACTTATGATCCCTAGTTGATATTGTTTGTTCTGAGGTTTCCTTTCTTGAGGCTTTCCAGTACATTTCTGAGAAAATCATCCAGACAACAAGGTACTGCTCCTGGAATCTCAATGCTCAATATTACATCTTGGGGCAGGTATAGCATCCAAAAGCAGTCACAACTCTATAGAAGCATTACAGGCACAAGCTGTGCCACTCTGTGGCAGAAAACCTGGGAAGAGCCTGAAGTAATGGAGCCATTCCTCCATTCCTGAAAGGGAGGGAAGGAAGAGGGGGAGAAAGGAAAACAATATGGGAGGGAGGGTAAAAACCCACAAACAATGATCAGAACTAGTGCATGAGATAGATAATCATAGAATCCCAAAACCAAACAAGCTAAGTCTTCTAAATCACATAATGAATACCAAGATAATGCCTTATTACACCTTCATCTACTGAAAGAAAGCAAAAATAAGGAATGAGCCCAACCATGCAAAGACAAGCAATAAGAGGGTGTGCACGCACATGTGAGAATGTATGTGTCTGTGTGTGTGTGTGTGTGAGAGAGAGAGAGAGAGAGAGAGGAGAGAGAAGCCGCCTTTAGTAATTCTGATCCTATCTAGAAAGGAAATAAGTAATATCTCGTGTTTAAACACTTAAACAGGAAAATAAAGTAAACCATCTCTTGCTGATAGGCAAATCCAAAATTCAAGGGTCTCTTGACAAGGGAGCTTTAGAGAAACAGCCATTAGAAAAGCAACACAAAATGTTAGAACTAGAAGAAGAGGCCTTAAGAGTCCAATTCTATCATTCTACAAATGAGGAAACAAGCTTAGAGAGGGGAAATGACTTGGCCAAAGGAACAAAGCTAGTTAGTAGCAAAGCCAGAAGTAGCACCTAAGATTCTGAGTACCAATCTGCTATTAATTTTACTGTGTCAGTGCTATACTCTACTCATTCACTACCTCTGTCCTAATGAATGCTTGAGCAAATATACTATAGTAACATTCTTAAAGATATCTGCATTTCACTGATTCCAATATATGTATTTAGAAATGAAATAATTCAAGCATTGATTTTGAAAGATTAAAAATAAAAAAGGGTGTTCTAAACATCATTAGTCCAGTATGCTCCATCTCTAAAATGCACTGATAGGACATCTCAGATATATTCTGCATCTACTGTTTTATATTTTAAGAAGTTCTGAAAACAGATTTGAAGAAAACTGCTAAATAAAAAATACATTTTTGAAGGTCAAAATACTGTGCATCCTTATACAAAAGTGACTTTTTAAATTTGTGTTTTTATATTTTGTGCACAATATCACAAAAGGATAATTAGTTTAAAAAAAAAACAATTCTGAATAAGACTACAGGATTAATATGCCCTTAAGAGATACAAAACAACTGTCTAAGTGTATGTAGTGCTAAAATATAACAATATATTTAATGAGTTGATACGTAAAAACAATTCAAATGATCACAGCCAAAGAACGTTGAATATTTTTCATGAGAAAAGAGTGGTGAACACATATCCATCTAATAGAGTGAGGCTTTTGTTTCATCAAATGTTATGTACTTCAGGATTAAGAATAAAAAATTAAAATTAAACATTTTATAGAATTACTATGGCATTCCTCATCTCCAAAATTTGTATTAGTACTTTTTTAACTCTTTGGTTCAAAATTAGTATCTTAATATGAAACTTTCTATAAAAAATATGACTATGGCACAATAATCTATACCCAAAAAAATGGTGGCATTCATGAGATAATGATGAAAATCAAAAAGTTAAACAACGTTTTGAAACATGTTTTTTAGTCATATGTCCTATAAAATGTTTGCAGTTAACAAAAAACAGCAATGTTTTCTTTTCAGTGAGAGTACCAGGAAAATTAGTACCAAATAATTTTTTTCAAAAAATCATAGAAATAGAAAAATAAAAGCTGTATATTAACCACTGTTTATTAACAATTTATATCAAATTACAAAATGTATACTGTGATTTTATGAAAAACTCTAAGCCAGTTTTAGAGAAAATTTTAATAAGAAATAATTTATTAACAATATGGACATACGTTTAGGAAATCTGATCATATTAAAGAACTAGTTTAATTTTTTATACCTAAAAAGTAAAACAACTTACTCATCACATTTTTATTTTTAAATTTCAAAGTTAAAGACAAAAGGGACATATATGAGGTAAGAAAAATGAATTATTTTTGCTAACAGAAAATCCACACTCTTTGTGGGGGGCAGAGGAGGGGAGATTTCTCATTTTCTGAAAGTCTCAACATCACAGAACAGGAAAGGAAAGCAGAGAGATCACCAATACTGACCATATTTCTTTCCTTGCTGAGAATTCCAGCATAAAGAAAGCTGGTGGCAACTGCAACCAGTTTAGGTATCTACAAACAGATCTTATCTACTGGTTGGACACCTGTATTATACTTAAATGACTTTAAATACTTATCTGTGCTATAAAGACAAAAAAAAAAAACCCCTGAGAATTACCTAAAAACTGCAATTTAAAATCCTTACTGAAATATAAAAACAAGTGAAATCCTTCATTTAAAATGTTATCTTTGTTTTTCAAGCACATAAAGAACCAAAGCAATTTTGCTAACCAAACAGGACAACCATAAAGAAAAATTTTTCACAGAAAAATACTATTCCAGAACTAGCTAATTTATATAGAAAATAGATAAAGACACATACAGAACATTTGGAAAAGTGTTTAAAATGTAAACCAAGTGAAAGTCATATGTTGAAGGGACCTGAGATAAACGCATGCCATTAAATCTTTGTTGAAATCAGGTAAACAAATAGTAAATATCGTCATTAGTATGAACAAAATCCAAGAATCAATCAGTTCCCAAAATATGCTGGATTAACAGTACAGAGCCTTCATCAGAATGCCCACACCAAAGCTAATAAGGAAAAAGCAATCATTTGCATATTTTCCAGTTTGAAAAGCAAAGTATTACCAAATTACAAAATAATTGCAAAAGGTTAAAGCTATGGTGTAGTTCAGCTATAATTAAATAAAACTTCTATTAATAAAGGGCAATTCCTTTAAACAATCTTCACATCAAATTTTGCTTCTATAAAAAAAAATTATTTAGCCCCGCTGAGAAATTATGAGGAAAACTATGGAGTATTAATTAGACCCAATTAAGTATTCTTCAACTATAAACTAAATATATGTATGTATGTGGCAAGGGAGGGTATCCATATAAAAATCTCAGCTTTTAGTCAAAATTGAGGTTAAAAAAAAGGATATTTAGAAAAAAAAAAAACCTAGCGATCTATACAAATAAAGAATATTCCAAAACTAATTTTTTCAGGGGGAATAGATTCTTCAGTGATCATTTAGTATGCAATCTCTAAAGACAAGCCTGGTTTAATGATCCTCAACACTAACACTGTTAAACTTGAACACACTACCATCTTGTTACTAGGCTAACTGATAGTGTGAGCATTAAAAAAATATAGAACATTATTAGAAAATGTTGAGTCAAAATATCTCAATTTATATTGAAAACATTAAAGAATCATAATGCATTTTCAATGCCAGTCTAATTATAGAATTACAATCATATTTAAAAATTATGTGGATAAATGTCTTTTCAATGAAAGAACCAATTTAAAACAAAACTAATAGGCATTCAAAAGGCAACATTAACATAATGGCACATTCGAATAACTTACTTTAAAGTTGTGTATAATGTAAATAACCTAACAAAATGTTTGGTATTGTTTGGTATTATTATGTTCTTCCTTTCAAAAAGTACATAGAATCTATGCTATAAAATATGAAGTGATTTCTCAGTTATAGAAACTTCAATAATAAAGTTAGTCTACTATGTATACTTTTTCTAAAAAGGTCAACCAAAAAAAGTAATAAAAGTTAAAACTGTCAACCAACCTTATATTGTCATTGTTTATTAAATAAATGCAATTATATAGAATTTACAAATTAGACCCTTCTATTTCACAATAGCATACACAGGTACTTTCAAATATGAATATTACATAATAGTATGCTAAAATAACAGGAACTTATTTATTCACACCTACTAAAATATTCAGGACACAGCTAAAACTTTTTAATGACTTCAAAAGCAATTCTAGTTTTAAAACAGAAAAAATAACAACAGTGAAATCTGTTGCAAAACTTTCAAACAAATATATAAGCATATAGTTTATATATAAAGTATTCATAAGTATTTTGAAATTATAAAGTATTGATTGCCTCAATTTCAGAACTATCAAAACTTCTTTGGCTACAAACTAGCCTGTATATCTTAATTCTAACAAATTCTTTCAACTCTCATGAAAAGATACATCATAATTAAAATTAAATGCTTGAACAAGAAAAAAGTTTAACAGAAATTTATTGCAACCAATTAAGCATTTGTATTAATTCGCTATTTAACTCTCCATAACATCAACACTGAAAATGAATTACAATACTGCTAAAAACCAAATCATATGAAATTTATACATGATTTATATACAAGTACACAATTGTGTACAAATTTACACACAATTACAATATGCCATCTACCAAAGTACATCCTACTCAAAAATGTGAAATTGGTAAAATAATTCCAAGACTTAATCATAACCTGCAAACAAATTTCCAAAAGCTGCTTAGTGCATACTCAAACATGTTCAAATACATTGCCTACACAAAATTTTCAAGAAGATATTTGTATCCCCATCATTAGACAACCTATGGGTATTAGGTAACCTCTTTGGATATGAAACAAGTTATTAATGATATATTTTATTAAAGCACATTAAACTGAGTATAAAGAAAAACATGTTCCAGATAAAATTTAATTCTTCTCAAAAGTATTCAACAGGGTTGTATTTTTTAATCACAAACACAAGATGGAATTAGGATACCCTCCAATAAAATACTTGCCAGTTATAGAGAGATGTGACAAAGTAACTTAAAAGATGAAAATAATGTTTATATTTTGACAATCTCTAACACGAATAAAAAATTATCACACCTTAATAATGACACTCTCATTTGGTGGCTAAATATGAAATTAAGTTACATTAGGATATAGTATGTTTTAAACATTATTAGCCTTTTAATAACATTTTAGGCCTCATATTTTACAGGAAAACACACAGCAGCATAAAGAAGTAAAAAGGAATGACAGCAGTTTTTAAAATTTTAAATGCTTTCATAATCTCGCTGAGACCATGTACTATATAAAATTCCTGATGAATTAAATGTATGCCCTTACCATTCCATTCTGGACCCCATAACATAATTTATATATTTAATCAAAAACTAAATTACATGTAAGCAGCATATGAATCTTTGTATCCATGATTAAGCACTCTTCAAATATGCAAAATAAAACTGTTCATTCAACTTAATAAAAATATTCTCCTGTCAATTAAAGAACTCTGATCTTTGAAACAGAAAAACCTACCGGTGCGAGCAAGATGTAAACCTGAGCTAGAGTAAAAGCTGTCTCCACAGCATTTACTAACTCAAAGTTAATTCCTTATGAAATCATGACACAAAAATGACATATTTTCTTAATATTAGAGTTTACTGTTAGGAATAAATGGATGGTTAATATAGTGCTCCTTAGTAAAACCATCACGTCTATCTTAGATGTCTGGTGCTAGAATTAATCAGAGAAAATTTCATCCAACCCTTTCATTTTGTTTATTTACTTTTACTATTATCATTTTATTAAATTTTTAATAAATTTTTTTATTAAAATATAGCTAACACAGAATATTGTATTAGTTTCAGGTGTATACTGTAGTTATTCAACCTTTATTACCTAAAGAAGTGATCACCATGACTAAATCCAGCAACCATCTGACACTGTGCAACGCTATCACAATATTACTGACTATATTCCTTATGTAGTACACCACATCCCCATGACTTGTTTTATACCTGAAGTATGAACCTCTCATTCCCCTTTACATCAATCCTTCTATTTTAGAGATCAGAAAGTTTTGGCAAAGAGTAAAGTCACTGTCCAAGATTCCAGTTGTTAGAAAAGATAGAACTAGAAGTCAGATACTCTTATCTCCATTATTCCAAAATTCCACCCAAAACACTACACTTGTTTGAAGATTATGATTGTGTGGTATACTATAGTCCAGGAAAGGATTACAATATATTTAAAAACATTATATTCTTCAATATCTTTGTTTTTTTTTTTTTTTCATTGCTGAGATATAGCTGTTCCTTAGTATTTTTTTTCTACTCCCAGCCATCCCTTAGTTATAAAATCTGTATAGGCTACACTATCTACATTTAAAACTATTGTGTAAATCTTATTAAAGTTAACACTATCATACTGTCTACTCTTTATTTGAAAAATGGTTAAAATCTGTATTAGTTTGGACACTATAAATTGGCACTAATTTTGAAAGTGATCTCTTAAACTTATATATCTGAGCAATCTCCTTTTTTTCACATTGAGCAGGATTTAATAAATAGGACCACCATACTGAATGGCAACTTAAAATAATAATCCAATATTAAGGAGAGAGATGTTTGTTGCCATCAAATTACTGAGATATGATTTACCTTCTTCGATTAAATAATCTGTCAAAATTATTCTCAAAAATTATCAGTTTACGTGAAAACATAAAATTGACAGTGCTATATTTCTATAACATATCATATGCTAGGTGTGCTAACATTTATATTTACTTTCTCTTAAGGTTTCTGAGTTTTAGCTCATTTTCTGGCCTTCCTTTCAAACTTGCAGGAAGATTGTGAGCGAGTCTTTCTAAGGCAAGCACTCCTGGTTTTTACAACCAGCTTGTGGTTCCATTTCTGCTGTCTGTGCCCATACCGAGGATGTGTTATAACCTGTTAAAAGTGCTTACAGATAGAATCATACCTATTCTCGGGATCATTGTCATCGTCATCATCATCCACTGTGACAGGCACTGATTTAGATAAGGCTTCATCTCCTTGAGAGAAAAAAAAAAGGTACACTTAAAATTTAGCTTTAAATTTTCTACACAAGTAAAACAATATAAAATAAACCTGAAAGCCTAAAACTTTAAAAACAACTACAGGGTTCTAAAGTGTACTCTAGATTCCAAAACATGATTAAGAAGAATTGATAAGGAAAGAACAATGGGGAATTTAAGAAGTGCAGCAGTAAAATGATAAATAAGTTGGATCTTAGATATTCAAAGTTCTACTCTGAGAGCACAAGAGGTTTTTAAAGCTTCATCCTTCTGGTAACAAGTCTTTATATCATTTGCCATCACATTAGCATAAATTTATTGCTGAAATAAGCTTTGTAATGATCCATTTTTTAAGTTTAAAGTTAACAGATGTATAATTTATCCTGTATCACTGAAAATAACAAAATTGTTATCAATATTTTGGTAGTATCAAGTAATTTCAAAAATACTTGAATTTGTATTGTATTCATGAGTAAAATTACACATATATATTCAAGTACAATAAAACTTATTTCCTTATAAAAGCTACATTTCTATCCTTTGATTAAAATTCTAAAGAAATTAAAATTTGTACATTTCATTGTATGTAAACTGCACCTCAAAAACAAACTTAAATACTGAACTCTTATTAATACTACATATGCTGAAGTAATTAGGGAGAAGTATGTTAATGTTTACCAATTATTTTGAAATGCAGCCAAAATTTCAAGAGCATTACACTGAGTGAAAAAAGCCAACCTCAAAAGGTTACATACTTCATGATTCCATCTTTTAACAAAATAACGGATAAAAATCAGATTGAATTAACAGTTGTTAGGGGTTAAGAATGAGGATAAGTAAGGGGGTGTGCATAAGATGTAGCATAAAGGAAACTTGTGGTAATGGAATAGTTCAAAATCTTGGTTGTCAGTAGTGGTTTACAAAGCTACAAATGATACAATTGCATAAATTTATACTTATACATACAATACACACACACAAACAAATGAGTGCATATTAAGCTGATTAGATCTGTATAAATCTTCTGTTCCTGGTTTTGACACTTTATGGTAGTTATGCAAGATATTAACATTAGGAAAAACTGAATGAAGGGTATCCAAGATCTCCCTGTACATTTTTTTGGTGCAACTTCCTGCAAATTTATAATTATTTAAAAATAGTTAAAAAGGCAAAAATAAGTTAGTTACACTGATGGATAGATAGGATTGATATGTGATAAAGCAAATACAGTGCAATGTTAATGGAAGAAGCTTTTCTGTATATTTAAATTTTTTTCATAATAAAATATTTGGAGGAAAAGTCCATAAAGAATGAAGACAGATACAAATTCAAGACAGAAATATACTAAATACAGAAAGGCAAAAATAAACCTCACACTATCCTAGCAAACTCACAATAAAAACTTCATTCAAACAAGAGCAATCTTCAAATGAAATATTAGTAGTAATATTACTGTTGTTCCTCTTTTCTACACCTTTCAAAATTTGACCCAAACTTCAAAAATTCTATTCTTTTAAGTCTTCCTCCAATATTTAGATTAAATGGTTCGCTCAGTATTTATCACATAGCCCTATTTTACTTTTATATCTTTCTTCTGGTATTCTTTTTAAAATGATTTATCTATGTCTATCTTGCTCATTAGACTGTAATCTCCTAGGACCATGTTGTTAACCTTGGTTGCTCATGCCATTCCCAAGCCCAATTTCTAAGAAAATGTTCTACCATGTAATAGGATACCCAACTATTGCTGAATAAGTTGGAATCCTCTAAATTCATGAGAGCAGGGGAGACTTTTTAAAGGCTCATAAAAATTGTCACCTAAAATAAGTTGGACATATTAAGGGACTAAATAAATTTAGCATGCTTCAAGGAAATTCTTAAGGAATGCCACTTATCTTTGGCTTACACCCAAACTTACCTTTAAAAACAGTATTTTTTACATAGTGCTTCTTTTCAATGCCCTTCATATTCTTCATCTCCATAAATATTTCTATTGACAAAGTCCAATTTTTAGATGTGTTAACTCCCTAGCAAATTTATCTTCCTTTTTCATCTAAAGCAGCAATCAGTCCCAAGAAATATCCAGGGTAAACGAAATTGGAACAGGCTTGTTCCACCAGTCAAGAGATTAGCATCTGCTTAAGTGCTGAATTCTCAAGGCTTCTCAAAATATATTCCCCATCAGCACACTTGTCCTTCAGAATATAGTTACATAAGTTAAGATGGAACACAGTGACCTAGACTAGTGCTGGGTTAAGGAATTATTGGGAAATATATCCTATATTGTTATCTCTTCTTAAGATCTGATGAATACATATCACTATTACACTAGGTATTATTAGTCCCAAACATGAGAGGTATGTCATAAGTATCTTCATATGTATTAAATCAAGTGAGATTTTGAGAAATGAAAATTTGTATTTGAAATCAAACATGTTAATTTCACTAAGGAAGCTGTTTAATCATGGAAACCAGTTTTCCAAAGTTTAAGATCAGTTCAATAGTCTAGAATTTGCTAATGAGAATATTCAATGTAACTAATTACAATTTATTATTCTTATACTCTAATCATTAATAAATTTTCTCATCTAAACTGATAACAAAAATACTGATTTGATATCAAAGTAACTATTCAATCATGTTTTGAATGCAAGTCCACAATCTCTTATACACAATTCTGAAATCCAAAAAGCTCTCAAATATAAAAGTTATATAAGGTGGTCCCAAAGTTCATTTAGCAGCAAAACCTAATTAGAGCTATTTACTCTTCTAAATGTGAATGTTCATGTTTTGCTGCAGAAATACTAAAGCGGCTGATTATGGGTGTTTTTCCTCAGGCCCTAATGGAGCTATTATATAATATACAATTAACTACTCTGTATTATCTTTCTGAAAACCAAACAGTTGAAAAATCTGAAACACGTTAGGCTCAAGAATTTCAGGGACCGCAGGCCTGTAGTGGTAATAGCTAAACAAGCAGAACTGCATCTAGGCTGTGATATAGAGGAACCATTAAATTGTATACACCATGCATATCACACTTGGTTTTCAAAATCAACTGATAAGATCAGTGCTCCATAAAAGGAATTTAAAATTTTATTTAAAAACAGGATTTAAATTAATTTCTCTAAAATACAATTGGGATAAATGGAAAATGCTAACATAAGGAATGAAAGGAAATTTTTTAACATTCTGCCTGTGCAAGAAACACAGCTATAAGTGAAATCTACTTTATAAAATTTTTAAAGAAATTTCAAGCGTCCCTGGTTAGCTGACAGGTTTTATTGACTTAAAAAAAAAAAAAGACAATGAGTGACAAGATTACATTTTATTGTACAACTGATTTTTTTAAAAAATTACAATAATAAAATTTTCACAATTGGGGGGTGGTTTGGAGTATCATTGACTATTGACCCAAACAAACCTTAATTGTTCTAGTGCTCTATCTCATGATAGGGTAATAGAACTACTTTTCGGCTGTCTTTCCTCCTGTTATTATTGAGGACAGAAACATCTGGTTCATGTCATTAGAAAAAAATGATGAGCATCAGCAAAGGGTTTCAATGAAGTAAATTTAATTTTTCAGAGGATTTAATGGGACACAAAGTTATTCTGTCCAATTTAAAAAATCATATGCATGGCAAAGCACTTAAAACTGTTACAAACCATTTTAAACCAGTACTAAGCACTCATCTCCATTAAATAAACTACTGGTACCAGTCTGATTTTCCTTTATAAAGTACTGTTCATTACTTCAGAGAAAAAACATCAAATATTGATAAAGAAATTTTGTTTATTACTCAACAAACCTGGTATACCTGACACAGAATACTAACAATGAAATAACTTCCAATGATGGCATAAAAATAAATGGAGAAAGGCTTTCTAGTTAATCTCTAAAGACTTTTTAAATTGTCTTTTCCTAAACAGTAATCCTGCATTTGACTGGCTTCAGGAAATTAAAAAATGTAGTTATTCAAGAGGGAATAAGTACAAATTACACATTTTAAATTTATTTTTGCATACCTGAAGACTGACAAAATCCAGTATGTGAAGACAGCACTAAATTTTCCGTCACAGGCTTAATTTTCTGCTCATCACTGCTCCCTTCTCCTACAGAATTTTGATCATCATCTCCTATATCAGAAGATGAGGAAGTGATGTCAGCTTGCTTCCTTTTAGTGCTTGTTCTTACGGAGTTTCTCATTTTCTCCTTGACATTGCCTGCCTTCTTTTTAGTTGAAGTTCTTTGTTTCTTCAGCTTTTTATTATCTTCAGAACTTTCCTCAGCATCTGAAGATGAGGAGCCACTTCGTACTCCCTTGTTACTTCGCTTTGAATTTAAATTTCGTCTTTCCCTCAATTCTGTTCTTTTCACTCTCTTATCAGAAGAATCATGACCATCTTCTTTCATGGAATATTTCTCTGTATCAGATGATGAACAATCTTGTCTCTTCCTTGAACTTTTTTCAGGTAAGTTGCACCTTTTCTTCTCTCTACCAGATGGTACATTCTTACTCCTTTTTTCTTCTGAAGAATCACAACTATCTCTTTTCCCTTGTAACCTGTCAGCATTATCAGATAATTCATCCTTCTTCTTACAAGTTTTATCTTTTATTTTTTACTTTTCTTTTCTCCATCAGTTGTGTCTTTCTTATTTTGCTTTATGTCTTTAGGAAAATGACAAATTTCTCCTCCCTCAGGTAATTTCTCCGTGCCATCAGATGATTCATACTGTTGTTCCATCTTAATTACTTTTTTCTTCAAGTCTGTAGTTTTCTTTTCTTTTTCTTCAGTTCCCTTTTTGTTCTGCTTTTTATCATCCTCAGAGGAGTCATCACTGTGCCCTTTCTTTGAGAACTTCTCAGCAACATCAGATAAGCTACCCTGTACTTTCTTATACACTTTGGTTTTCAGATGCTTACTCTTTTCTTTAGTTTCAACAAACTTTTTGTCTTCTGGAGAACTAAAACTCTCCTCTTTCCCAGAAGGCGGCTTATCAACACCAACAAAAGAAACACCTGGCTGCTGCTTCTTAACATGTCTATCACTTAATTCTACAATGGTCTTGTCTTTACCAACTGTGCCTTCTGCTGAAGAGAAGTTCTCTCTTTCTTGTTTCCTTTCAGTATCATCAGATGACCGTTCTTGAGCAGTCTTCAAACTTTTCTGTCCTTGATTACCCATTCTTTTTTTTGCTGTGTTTTTCATCTTCGGAAGAATCATAATCTTCTCTATTTGGAACTCCTTTTTTGGTTGTTCTGGCAACCCCAATTTTACTCATGCTCTTTATCTCTTTTTCTAATTCCGAGTCATAATTGGAAGATTCAGACTGGTTTTGTCGTTTCTTTTTAGGCATTATAAACCTTTTAGCTGATTTGCCTTTTTTAATATCAAAATCTGAGCCAGAAGTAGAACTTTTTCTTTTCCTTTTTCCTTTATCATCTTTCCCTGTTTGAGTCTTTAAATCATACAAAGTCTTCTCATGATTTGTATGAGTTTCATTAATATCAGTATCTGAAGAAGAACTCTGACTCATCCTGGACACCTCTTTGAGGATTGCTAGCATTTCATCAGAATCTGAATTCTGATCCACAATCTCTGACTGTTTAGATTTAGGCAATTTATTAGGTTTAGGATTATCTATAGCACTGTCAGAAGAATTACGCTTATCTTTTTTTCTCATTGGACCCGATGGTTTTTGTTTCTCTTTAACTGTTTCATTACTTTCTTCATCTGAATTAGACGTAGCGGGGTTGGTTTCTGTCTGTCGCCTTAAGGGTGTAGTCTTTACACGTGGGGATCTTCGAAGATCAGATTCTTCTGCAGGTAACAGAACTTCACATTCAACCAAATGCTCATTATCATTTCTTTCCTGTCCAAGTTCACAGTTCTCTGGCTTGGGGCTCAGACCAGAACTTTTATAGCCATCTTTATCTTGTGGAACTTCCTGACAATCAGCACCTTTAATTGGGGAATTAGAAAGGGAGACAGGAGTGAGTTTAACATATAATTCTTTTGTTACTTTAGCTGTAGTTTTTGACTTAATACCTCCTCTGTTTCTTTTGAAGTATTATTTAATTTACAGAAGAACTCTCTCAGTTCTTGCTCAATTTCACTGTTGCCATCACCCGTGATGATCAGCTGAACTCTGAACTTCCATAGCAGCCTCAAGATTCTCAAAAATGTCTTCTGGAACTGAAGAAGGAACAGACACAATATCCATGTCTAAGTCTTCAGAAGTGTTAGCAGGTTCATACTGAGGTTCTTCCTTTTTATCAGATTTCTTATGTTCACCACTGGTACTTTTATTCGTTCTTTGTTCCTCTACTGGAATACTTTGATCCATGTGCTCACTATCTACCTGCTTTCCTGACAGTTTAGCTTCTGATTTTGAAATATCCTTCCTTTCCAAAGCACAGAGTTTTTCTCCTTTTCGTACTTTTGTTTCAGACTTAGCATCTATAACTTTATGCTCTTTGGTATTTTTCTCTTTGTTTACAGCATCTAAACCTTGGATCTCTGAATTCAAATCTTCTTCTAATGCAAGATGAGCTTTCCTAATATCAGCCAACACAGACTTAAAAGCCTTAAGCTGACGTAACTTTGTAGCTGAATTGATTTCTGAATTATCTGTTGCCTGCTTCAAAAACTTAACGTAACTGGAGTTCATGTTCGCTGTAGTCTCAATCAGTTTTTTTGCCTTCTTAATCAACTCTTTGGGTACAATTAGTGCTGAATACGAGTAGGTTACAGAACCAGAATATGAATCATCTAATTTCTTTTCTTCTCCATTACAATTTGAACTATTTTTCTTTGGAGAAAATCTGGGTGTATGGTCACATATTTTATTACTCTTTTCATTGTCAACTTTTATCTTCTTCTTATTTTGTTGCAACAACTGTTCTAAATTTTCAAATACGCTGTTACATGCAGTAACCAAGTCCAACAAAGGCTCCGGGTGACAAATGTAGCAATACCATTGATTGTTTTCATCCATTATCGTAGACAGCTCCTTTCGGCCAAGGTTGCGCAGAATACATTTCTTGCAGAAGGCATTATGGCAAAAGTCACAACAAATCAAGTTTCCACCTTCTGCACACCATCTGAAATTATTTAAAGATTAAAATATTATCCCAATGAAACTCGTTTTAAATCTTTTTAATATTAAAGCAATTCATATTTTCCTGCCAGCAATATTAATAGTAAAGCAATTTAGCTTACCTGCTTATTCTTTATTAGAAACTTAAAACAGACATAAAACTACAGTTTTGTGGAAAAGAACAGTCTTCCATTAAAGACATCAATGACACTACAAAAAATGGATCTAATAACAGATTATGTAAGAATTTCCCCACCAAAAAGTAGCCAACACTGAATTTGAATTCATCTTGATGAATTACCTACCTACATTGTTCATCCATTCCATCTGAGTCACGGCTAATATCATCACTCATATAATATTTAAAGCAATTCTATTAAAAGAAAAGGGAAAGAGGAAATTTTATTCAAAATTGGTAATATCCATAAAAGATGAAAACTTTATTTTTTAAGTCCTTAAAAAAGTAAAGGGAGTGTGTGTGTACATGTGCATTTTAGACAAAGCAAAAGCACTGAACTTTTCAATACTAATACTTTCTACACATAGAAATAGCTCAAGAAATAAATTCCTTGGAACAGATTTCCATATCATCAAGTACACTATTCCTTATATATTTATAAAAGATTCTGATAAAACAAATTTCTGATCTCATATGACTAGCTTAGTAAAGCTCTGCATAAAAATGTATTAGATGTTGTTGCTACTTAATAAACAGTCATCATATATAAATGACCAGCTACCATGTGTACAGCTAAGCGACACCATCCTACATTAATCTACATTATCTTTAAATCTCAAAATATCAACTATACAAGGTCCGAGGTATTACGCCCAATTTGAGAGTAAAGGCTCTGGTTCATTAATATGAAAATAAATCTAAAGTCACACAACTAGCAAGAGACCAAACTAGTACTCAAATCCACGTATGACTGACTATAAATTCCTTTTTACTGATACTGGATAAATGGAAAGTTCCATGCCCACAGGTGAAAACTATTTATTAAAACGAGCTAGACTGTCTCTTGAGGAAAAAAAAACAGATATATAAGAGAATAGAAATGCGCATTACAAATTCAGCAATATGAAATTCAGCTGTCACAATTTAAAACTAGAGGCTACAACAGGTACCCTAGATAGGTCCCTGGCTAAACTGAATTCAAGGAAAGGAGGGACACAAATTAAGTAGGTCTGTATCTATCAAAAATGAATACAATAAAAGATCTAGAACTAGAACTCTGAGGAAAGTCTAGTATGACCCTGTATTTCGAGGAAGCATTTTCTTGCAAATTAAACTAACAGAGGATTAATGTTAGCACTAATATGAATTGGGCAAACTATATCATTGATATTATAGATATTTAAAATAAATTTCAAGGCATAACTAATAAAAAAGTGTACATAAACTGTTAAAACTATCTTTGATACATATTAAACATTTCCAACTCTATTATCTCCAAGTTTTATGTCAAAACTCTGCTCCACAGCGTTTAGATTTGGGTAGTTAGGGTACATAAGAGGGACAGTTATTAAACATACATTCTTTAAATTTTCCAGCACACCACACTCTCCCTCACCTACCACCAGCCTTTGAACACAGTGCTCTGCCTAGAATATGCTGAACCAATCCCACTTCACCAGGCTAACTCCTATTTATATTTCAGATACCAGTTTTTTCATCTCCATTATAAAGCCCCTACCCAACTTTAAATTACAGACTCCCTGTGTGTTCCTGTAGCATACAATATCACTACTATCAAGGCACTACTTGGGCTTTTTATATGTATTCCCACTATAATATAAGCAATCCAAGGTCAGAAACCATTTCCATCTTCTTATCACTGTGCACCAAAATTCTGACACTGTGTACCAAAAGTCTGATACATGGTAAGCATTAAATTATTTGTGGACTGAATTATCAACAGATCATTACATACCTTACAAATAAGTACTTGCAGTGAAGGATGTCTATAAATGGAATCTTTTTGAAAATGATTGACCTGTTGTCCACAAGCTGTGCAGCTCACAATCCCATGAAGCCCATCTTCTAGGAGAAAGGATTGACCATTATTCACACATATACACACACGTACGAAAATATATTTACATTAGTTGTTTGGCAACTTTCATATTGGAAATTAAATACCTCATAATCCTTAAAAAATGACATTTTGGACCCAAGTAAAAAGATTAATACTTTTATGAACTTACTAAAAAGATGACAACCTTGGCAAATTCCAGAACTACAAATTCTAACTTATTTCCCTTTACAAATATAAACCCTATTTCTCAGAACAACTTGGTATAACATGAAGAGATTCCATAAAAGAAGTTCTAAAAATAGATGCCAAGGGCTCTTTTTTGCTATTGCTTTGCAAATAAATTCAGTATTAGTTCTTAAAGAGTGGGGAAGCAACTGACATACATGAAACAGATTCTTTTGCAACCCTATACTTGTTAGGTATGCCATAAAGGTTTTATTCTCAAAATGGAACTTTCTGCACAGATATGTGAAAACCTGGTAATTTTATATTACCAATTTGTTCCTAAGATTTACGTCAATACTACCCATAATCCCCATTAAACTGCCTTCTCTCTACATTTGTTCCACTGTCCACGCCATATCAGCACTGTCTACTCTTCCCAAATAAGGCTTGCAGGTATATCTATTTTGGCAGCAAAACCTCGGAATGGTTGCGGGGAAGAGGCACAGTCCCATTCCTCTGTGTCTGCAGGAAAATGGATTGAAGATAACCTACACAACAGAGATTAAGAGGTAACCTCTCCTGCCTCACTTTCATCCCTAGTTCTGCTTAGGGAAGTGCTTCAGAATCTGAGCTGAACATTAGAATCATCCAATAAATTTCTTAAAAATAGAGAGCCATTTCCACCCCTAAACCACTGAATGAGAATCACCTAGACATTTTTTTTAAGTTTTATGGATGATCCTGATGTGCAACCATGATCTTGATCCACATAAGATGACGGGTTATGATTTAAAAGAGGCCAGTGAAAATGGCTGCATTCACAAAAGGGAGACAACTAAAACCAAACAAACAAAAACAAAAACAAAACAACCCTATTCTCTATCCCTAAATAAAAGACAAAACAATACATACATTTCTCACCTTTTAATTTTCTATTTTGTGTTTTGCTTAATTTTAAGTCCAAAGCACCATTAGCCCAAACATTATTATGAATATTTCTATCTGCAGGTTAAAAAAGTTTATCTAAGGTATAAGGGTACTATCATACTTTCCAGAAAATATAGAGAATTTAAAGATTTTACTATAAAAGCTGATAATATTGTATTTTAAGTCATATTGTCCTGCATTAGTCTTTCATCTGATCTTAAGTATTCATGTATTTTATATGTTTTATAGAAACAAATACACAGTGTGCACTCAGATAAACTATCAGGATAAATAAAAGCTAGAGTTTGAATGTTCATCCAATGTTAGATAATTTTTATTAAGTATCTTCTATGTGCTTTTTGCACATATCACTCAGGAAGTAAACAAAACTAGGTGATATTTTAGAGAATTTCTCCCACATGCACACAAGGAATCATATAGAGGATATTCATCACAACACTAACTAGGAAATTAGAAAAATTTGAAACAAAAAATTGGAAGTAAGTTAATGTTTGGGAAATGGATAGTGGTTTACCCATACAACAGAACTCAGTAAAACAGTTAAAAATAAAAAAAGCCTAACATATTTACTGACATGGATACATTTCACAAACAATGTGAATGAAAAATGTTGCAAAAAGACATATATATGATACTATTTTCTATATGTTGAAATGAAAAATAAATGCTTTATGAATAAATATAGAAAATATATAAAAACATGCCTGGAAACGACACACACGCACATGCATTACAAACTTCGAGATTATCATCTCTTGAGGGTAGGAGAAAGGGGAAATGGGTAAGACTAGGACTGTATCGATATTTTATTTGAGATCTGGAGCAAATACTGTAAAATGCAGAAATGTTCCTTTACTTTATGTTTTAAATTTTTATTTTTAGTTATGAAATAGCTTAATGATTATAATACGTTGTATAAATATAAAAGAGGTATCTTTATTTCTGAGCTCAATATATTTTAATAGTTTTAACAAGAATGAAATTATTGTGCCATATAGAAAAATCAGGTATAAAATATATTTTCTAACAATTAAACTGGGGAAAGATGTCAAAATAAGCTATGGTATTTAAAAAATAGTGGCTCCTAGAATGGTCAATATAGCTATATTTTGCGTTTAATTTTCTTTCAAATCAATATAAGAATATTTTATATATAAGTTTACCTTCTTGAGTTTCCTAAATTAGGCTTCAATTTCAGAACTAATTTTTCCTTAGAAGTCTGAATATTAACTAGCAATTCAGTACCTCGGATCATAGTTTATTCATACATGTGTATATAAATAAACATAGTTAAATTTCCTGTGTGATTTCTGACAGTTTAAATCATTAAGACATGAAAGATTTAAGTACTACTCTATGGCTATAAACATACGTATTCCCTTAAGCACCATATAATCATTCTTGCACAGAACACTCAATAAAATGTTCCGAAACATATCAGCTCAGACCAAATAAGCAGCATAAGCAAAGTGGCAATAGGAACACCTTCCCCAACAACTTTGGGGGTTCTTTTTTTACCCTTTCAGCCCTCATCCACATTTCAGACACTGCTCCAGTGTCCTCCCCATCCCTAGAAGACACCATTCAGATAATTTTGACACAATGCTGTATACAATTCTCTCTCTTCCATATAGGAACCATCATTGGGCGGGGGATGGGGTAAACTTGTTACTGGTCCTTACCATCACTTTCTACTTGCTGATTCTTTTGTTTTAAAGAATACTATTTAGCTATGGTAAGCTCTGTTGCTACAATGGCAATTTCCCTCCTATGAACTATATTCTTAATATATCTTCTTATGCTTGAAAGGGGTAAAGCACCCCTTGAAAACAAAAGACTAAACAATTTCATTGATTTTCTCTGAAAACCTAAAGATTTAACCTGAAAACTGATAATGTGTATTTTATACATATGGATATATTTTACTAGTTCCATCAAGATAATCATATAGCACTAAATTAAAATCTACACACTATTTCATCAATGTAAGAACTATACATAATTTCACGATTAACATGACAATATTAAGCAGACACACTTGCATTACACCTCTACTTAGAAATTTAGTGTTATGTTCTGTCTTTTAGAGATTCTTCCTTTTACAGTCACAGATTCTGGCTCTGTTATATCTGCCCAAAAATACATACAGGCACTATTTAAAAAAATCACAAACAAGTGGGACATCATATTCCATTGTCATAAATTTCCAAATGAATCCTCCTTATGCTAACTTTCTAAAGATGATTAGAAAGATGGTTGTGTGTGTAAGTAGAG
Source organism: Eonycteris spelaea (assembly GCA_003508835.1). Lineage (NCBI taxonomy): Eukaryota > Metazoa > Chordata > Mammalia > Chiroptera > Pteropodidae > Eonycteris > Eonycteris spelaea. The sequence goes on along the minus strand of PUFA01000711.1, from coordinate 60,319 downwards.
TAGACAGACAAAGGGAGAGGAGGCTCAGACAGATAGAGAGAGAAGGTTACTAACTCTAGCTTCCTTCTCTTTCCTATTCATCTCTGCATTGCTATCCTTAGATCAATAGGTCTGTAACTTTAATGTGCATGAGAAAAAATTGGGACATGTTTCTGACATTATCCCCAGAAATTCTAATTTGTGAGGAGTGGAGTCAAGGAACTTGAACTTTTAATCACCAGCCTAGGTAACACTAATGAAGATGTCCATCACTCTGTGAAACAATGTTTAGATATGTATAAAGTTACCTGAAGGCCATAGGTAAGAATATTGTCCAAATCTAAAATTCCTTTGGAGTGAGGAACACATGGTATTCTGGCATATAGGCAGTATATAACTAACATATGCAAGAAGGAAATGCTAAGCTTCTTTAAATAACTTAATAGCCACTGAAGGCAAAGGTGTTGTTTGATAAATGGTGTTTAACCTTTTCTGCTTCAGAGCTCAGAGAGAAACAGAAGTTATTTTAAGTAGTGCTTTTTAATAAACAATGGGCAGAAAAGTGGAGGTATTTTTAGTAAGCACATCAGATTTTCCAATATGGTCATAAACAGCAATTTAAACTCATGTTTTCATTTCCACTTGTATGTTACCTCCGCGTTTTTTGAGATTTTCAGTTTTCATTTTACTTCTGCTTCTAAATTCAGGCCCTTTAAAATCATCTTTGTCTTCATTCAGCACTGGCTCTGGCTGTACAATCACTGTACCTAGAAATATTTCATTTAAAAAACCATTTCCATATTAAATGTGCAAGTGAAGTACAAGACTTCAGTTCAGATAAAGCCACATTGCTGGTACCTAGTTTTATTTCTTTCAAGCTTTCAATACTTGTATAAGGACCTCTCAAGTGTAAATAAACAGGGAATAATAAAAGGGCAGGTGTCAACAATCAGATAACTTGTTGGAATATAATTCATAAAAACGGGAGAGAGAGGTATTATGACTGATTATAACATAAATATGTGAATAAGCAGAAAGTCTGACCAGTTCTGAATTTTTAATAGGTGCCTATCATGAAATGTTTGAATATGAACATCCATGCAAGTTCCACAAAGAGTTTATAAAATAAAATGATCAGAAGGGAAAATTTTTTAAAGATATCCTACTATTCTTCTCATAATCCAAATCACTAAATCAGAAAAATATTTTTGAGGTTTCTATTTTTTTATTTTTTCTTTTTTAATTTTTCAATTATAGTTGACAGTCAATATTATATAGTTTTAGATATACAGCATAGTGGTTAGACAGCTATATAACTTACAAAGTGAGACAAAGATTTTTAATGGTTGTTTTAGAAATTGTTTTTGAAAGAGAATAGTGGGTGGGGGGGGACAAATGTAAGAAGTTAATTCTGCTATTACTTCTGTACCTACTCTGAGGCATTTCCCAACTAGTATGGCAGAGTTTCAGTGCCTGCAAAGTCCTTAAAGATTTTAAATAGAGGTAGGTTAAGGTACTTAAGTTCAAGTGCTCTAACAATAAAAATGTAGAATAATCAGTTGTTTGGTCTCTATGGAAATATTTTAGAAAAGAATGTACTTTCTTAAGTATAAAACATGTGAATTGAAGAGAGAGGTTGTCAATTTGTTTTTTTCATTATAATCTCCCAAGAGCAAATAAAGCAGGGGTATGTAAAAAGGGTCCAAAATCTCACATTTATCTATATTGCTGGGCTTAGTAATTGGGAATTATTGGCAACAATTAGAAAGTAAAACCTGGCAGCTGTCAGGGGCTATTTCCCTGAACCATGTGCCTATGTTATTCAGCAACGCAGATTTTGACAAAGTGTAGCATCTAGTTAAATAATTTCTGAGTCTAAGAAAAGGGGGAAAGAGGACACAGAGAGTTGAGTTTTTTACGACCTGGTGAATTTACATAATCTCCACAAAAACCCTTTACTCACAACAACCATTTCATGTATATACTCTCAGAGAAGCCTCTGCATTTGAAAGAGCTAAAAGATTTATAACAAAAAAAAAAAAGCGTTCTTTCTGAAGATTCTCTTCTAAATGGAAGCAAAGCAGCAGAGTGGAAAGAGCACTCACTAGCTTGTGATTCAGGCAGACCTGGGTTCAAATCTTAGCTTCTCAATTTAAAGCTGAAAAGTTCCTTGAGCTCTGAATTTGTTCTTTCATCTCTACAAGTAGAAACAATAACTACCTTACAGCATTGTTTTGAGGATTAAATGAGTTAATTTTATAAGAGTTTGGTATCTATACATACTCAATATAGTATTATTAATAATAATTATAACCATCCAAATTTAACCTTATGGAATTGGGTCTATTTTTGGTTTAGTGGAGAGAATTATGCTTACTTCAGGTTAGTAACATCTCACACTTTCTTCCACATATATCATTAAAAGATTTTAATTCCTAGTTCTTAGCACACCCAGTGGCCATCATAAGGACTCCACTGACAATCACTAACAATATAGCAATCCAAATGTCAGTCACTGCCTATGGGACTCAAGACTCTCATGTTAGTTTTATCTGCCCTTGGCCACCAAACCCATTACATAAAATTGTCATAACATGATTGCAAAGCCAAGTAAATGGTAGGCCATGAATTTCCTTCTATCTCTTTCCTTTTTCTCATTTACTCCTTTCTTCATTTCATTCATCATTGATTTTAACTCCTAATTTGTCCTAGTCAAGCAATGACTTAACTCCTACCAACATTTAAAAAAAATTCCATACTCAAAAGATGTCATAAAAAACCTAAGTAGAGACAGAAAACAAAATTAGTAAATAATGCTATAAATCTGTAAGAATTTGAAAAATTTTGCTAAGAGTCTTAAACATGTGTATTTAATAAAGAAAGAAGTCTAGAACTTTTGACTCTGAAACACAGTGAAATTACCAAGAATCTTGTCATTCTCTCATCACATAATCATATTGCTCTCAGACTTGGACTATAAAAAGTACAAGATTTTACTTGGCTATTTGTCCCAATCTAATTAACGAAGTTTAAGGTTAAAATCACACAAGTTGAGAGGTATGTGACAAGGCTTTTTAAGGAAATTACAAGAAATATACCTAAGTCTTTGATAATTAACTTCAGCCTTTGAGTCTTAGGAATTTAAGAATTCAGTAAGAATAAACTGTAATTTAAATATTTCTTAAAAAGTTTTAAAAATGCATTGTTTTTCTATAAAGCAAGCACATTAAAATTTACTGAAACAAAACTTAATATATTAAAAATTTTCAAACCAACTTCCACATCAAGTATAATTTGGAAACTAAAATCCCTTTTCTAAAACACAATGGAAAGAGAAAAATAAGTTTTGTTCTTTTCAAAGCTGACTGAATATTCTAAATTTTTAACCCTCAATAACAATATATTATCATTGCATACTAATACATTTCCAGGACCATTCAAGATTAAAGCATTAGGTTGGTCCTTTACACACAGCTAACAGTTTACAAGTTCCAGTTTTTATAATAATATATAATATAATAATAATAATAATAATAATAATAATATTTAAAATACATTTCAACTTTAACTTCATATGAGAAATTAATACACATTACCTTTGGCAAGCTTTGCATAGTAATATCATTTTCTGAATTTTCATTAGAAGGCATCTTCATTTACAGTCTCATCCAAAGGTTTTTTCATCATCAGATTCTACATACTTCGTTACAATTGAAGGTTTCCTATGAAAGAATTAAGTCCATAGAATTATGGACACTTCTGACAATTGGAATAATAAACCAAAGAGCGGTGGCTTTTAAGCAGGGATACACATCACAATCACCTGGGGAAGCTATATCTCTATTTCATATTACTAAACATTACAATTAGTAGGTCAGGAGTAGGATCAGGACATGTGCATTCTAAGAAAGCTACTGTGTGGATCAGGAAGGCAACTCCTAGTTAAGAATCACTACTTTAGAGAATAAGTTAAAACAAGCAAGCTGTGTTTATTAAGAGACATCCACTGGTTAGAAACAACACAAGTCCAATAGAATAAATTGCAACTTCTGATAAAACTATACTCCACAGTATATTAATGCACTATAAGTATACTGGAAGTAGTTTCAGTCATTATGTAAAATTCACTGACAATTTACACAAAGTATTTTTACCGATCTTTGATCTCCTTATAACTTCTTCATAACTATGATGGCTAACCACTCCTCATTCAAGGCAATTTCATATAACCTAAAAATCCAAACTGCCTAATGAGGCAATCAGTATTTCATTTCCCCTCTTCCCCTTATCCTCTTTTTTAAAGCACACATATGATCTATAAGAAGTGATCTACATATTGCAAGGGCCACTAGTACATAATCAATCCTTTCTGGAAAATTCATTTAAAATTCAAAGTCAGAATGAATTAAATAATTTGTTGAAGCCAAGTGACGGATATAAGAGAATTCATTATACTATCTGCCTATCTTTTAATATGCATCCTTGTAAAAACCTGTTTACCTTAGAAAAGTAACTTAAAGTAAACTAGGAAAAAGTATTCTTCTTAGAAAAAGAAACCATAACAAACTGAAAGAAATAACATTTTTTCCTTTCAACATCAACCAACCTCTTTGATCGTGATGTTCCTGATGATTTGGATTTTCTGAAGAGCTAGCTCCCTAAATGTAAGAAATAAATACAAGGTGAGTAAAACTTTCAAAGAAACATCCCACTAACTATTTCCTACACCACATCTCTGATATAATGATATAATGATTATTATTTATATACCTAAAATATTTTTCTAAAAAGGAAATTCAAAACTAATTCTCATTTAATCTCAGGTTTCCTTGATTTAAGGTAATTTTCTGGGTTTTTATTAAATTTCTTACTGTTGATTTTAAGGGTGGGGAAAGATACAATGCTGTATCATGGATTTTGGCCCAAGTCAACAAAGACAAAACAAAGATGTAGAAGTAATCAGATCTAAAGAGAGGTAGGGAGCTTGAGGATCTAAAAACTTATCATTTTCTTATTCTAACACATGGCACAGGCACATTCTACAACTTTGCTTTGAAATACTAAATTTATCCCCGGTTTTGCCAGTATATCAGTATATTTCACTGAATTAAAATATTTGATCTTAGGTAGAAAGAATCCCAAAACTATAGTGTAGGTCTTGGTGTCACGTGAAGGAACTAAGGATGGGATCCTATAATAATGCTTAAGAAACATATCTACTTTTGCAAGATCTCAGAACTGTGGAGTCTTGCCCATAACAGCCATCTTGAGCACCTGTGAGCAAGCCTTCAGTTTTCTGAACTTTAAGGCATACTGCGAAGTGAACCACAATAATAACACAATAATAAATACCCTTCTAAAAATGGACAACTATCCAAAATGAAGTATAATAATATTGGATATAATGTAAACTAAATGCAAACAGTATTAATAGAAGTAATCTAGTTGGTTATTAGTAATTCATAAGTAATCTTTAAATATTTGAAATTTTTTTTACCTCTTCTTTGCTGTTTTCCATCATATCGAGTTATTTCCAGAACCAACTGATTTATCTTAAGAGAAGAAATAAAAAACATTATTTTTCTCTTCAATACATTAATCAAACAGAACAGCAATACCTACAACTCCACAACTCATTTTTCAATCTATAAATTATGACAGATTGGTAATACATTACCACATTAAAAAACTATGAGTTTTGACTAGACTCAATTCCTTTTGACAATATTAACACCTTCTTAAAAAGCATTAAATTTCTAAAAATAAAGTTTGATACCAAAACATTTCTACTATAATTTTCTAAGTATATTCCCTTAAGAGAAAATTTAAGCTTCGTCTTCTACTAAAAAAACCATATTATTAATAAACTGTATTTCCCTTTACCATGAGACACTGGAAAAATAACAAAAAACTAAATCTTAAGAAAGACAATGAAGGAAATAATAAGAGATTAGGCCAGAAATTAATGAAACAGAAAATAGAAAAAAAAATAGAGAAAAAACGATGAAACCAAAAGCCACAGTCATTTCTCTGTATCTGTGAGGGACTGGTTCCAAGACTCCTGCAGCTACCAAAGTCCTCAAAGCCTCAGAGTCCCTTATACAAAATGGCATATCCTCCCATATACTTTAAATCATCTCTAGATTACTTATAATACTAATACAATGTAAATGTTATGAGTTGTCGTACTGTATTGTTTACAAAATGACAAGGAAAAAAGTCTGTACATATCAGTACAGACACAACCATCATAGGCCCAACAACATAACATTTTTTTTTCCAAATATATCTATTCATGTTTGGTTGAATCTGTAGACATGGATCTCAGGGACATGGAAGACCAACTGCAGTTCTTTGAAAAGATAAACAAAATTGACAAACTTAGACTGGACTGACAAGAAAAAAAAGAGAGAAGACTCAAATTACTAGAATCAGAAATTAGAGGGACTGTTACTACCTACTTTAAAGAAATAAAAGGATTATAAAGAAATATCATGAATAATTATACGCCAAAAATTAAGATAACCTAAATGAAATAGGTGAAATCTTAAACATACAAACTGCTAAAACTGACTCAAGAATAGACAACGTGAATGGACCTATAACTGAAGAGACTTGAACTAGAAATCAAAAACCTACCCACAAAGTAAAGCAAAGGTCCATGCAGATTCACCACTGAATTAAACCAAAATAAATTTTAAAAGGCACTTAATTACAACTTCTTCACAAACTCTTCCCTAAAAAAGAAAACAGCCTATTGATAGATAATTGAATAAATAAGTTGTACATATATACAATGAAATATTAGTCATAAAAAATGAAATTTGCAACAACGTGGATGGACCTAGAGTGTATTATGCTAAGTGAAATAAGTCAGACAAAGGAAGACAAATACCATACGATTTCACTTATATGTGGAATCTAAGGAAACAAAAAAAAAATGAACAAAAAATAAATAAAATGAAAACAGGGCTCATAGATACAGAGAACAACTAATGATTGCCAGATGGAGGGGGATTGAAGGCATGGGTGGAAAAGGTAAAAGGATAAGTACAAACTGGTAGTTACAAAGTAGTCACAGGGTGTAAAGTAACAGCATAAAAAATACAGTCGATAAGACTGTAATAACTATATATGGTGTCAGATGAGTAAAGACTAATTGAAGGGATCACCTCATAAATTATATGTCTAACCTCTGTGCTGTATACCTGAAACTAATATAAAATAATACTGAATGTCAACTCTTAGCTGAATAATACAAATTTAAGAAAAGAACATTTCCCAACTCTTTTTATGAGACCAGTATCATACCAAAACCAGAAAAGATGCCACAAAAAGAAAAACCTACAGACCAATTACTTATAAATATAGATGCAAAAGTACTCAACAAAATACTACCAAACTTCAAAAGAAGTAAAAAAACAAGTCTTTCTCTCACATACTGGAAGAAAAACGTTATCTGATAAAGGACTATTATCTAAATATATAAAGAACTCTTAAAACTCAACAATAAATGAACAAATGATTAAAAATACATAAAAGATCTGAAGACACCTTACCAAAGGAGATATACAGATGGCGAACAGCATATAAAAAGATGCTCTACATCATATGTCATTAGGAAATTGGAAATTAAAACAAAAACATACACCTATCAGAATGGAGAAAATGTAGAACACTGACAACACAAAAATGCTGGTGAAAGATGTGGAACAGGAACTCTCATTCATTGCTGATGGGAATTCCAATTGAACAGCACCTTTTAAAGGCATTTGGCAGTTTCTTACAAAATTAACCATACTCCTACTATTATGATCCAGCAATCACATATACTTCTTGATATTTACACAAATAGTTAAAACTGTATCTACTCCAAAACCTGCTTACAGATTCTTATAAACATCTTCAATTTTATACAGATCTTTTATATAACATACATATACATATATAGATAGATATAGATATAGATATAAACATTTTATAAGTAGCTTTATTCATAACTGTCAAACAGAAGCAACTCTGATATCTCAACCAAGTCTAGTATACCCAGATATGGAATATTATCAGTGCTAAAAAGAATGAGTTATCAATCCATGAAAAGAGATGGAGGAAACTTGATTGCATATTACTAAGTGAAATAAGCTATCTGACAAAGCTACATACTGTATGATTCCAACTATATGACATTCTGGTAAAGGCAAAATTATGGCGACAGTTAAAGATCAGTGCTTGCCAAGGGTTGGGGGGAAGAATGGACAGACGAATAGAGGAATTATACTTCAGTGAAACTAAACTGTATGATACTTGTAATAGTAGACGCATGAATTACACATTGTCAAAATCCCTAGAATGTACAACACCAAAGAATAAAATCTAATGCATACTTTGGATTTTGAGTGATAATGACTTGTCAACATAGGTTCATCTATTGTAACAAAGTATAACTGTGGTGCGGGACGATAGCACTGGGAAAGGAGTGCATGTGTGGGAGGAATACAAAGGGTATCTCTGTACTTTCTACTCAAATTTTCTGTGAACCTACCACTCTAAAATATAAAAATCTATTTTTTAAAAACTGTAAGAAAATGGAACTTCCTTAACTACCTGGAAAATACCCACAGGTATCATGTTTGATGCTAAAAGACTGAGTCCTTTCCCTTTTAAGATAAGAAACAAGACAAGAAAATCCACTACTGCCACTTCTATTCAAATTGTAATGAAGGCCTTTTGAGCCATGCTTCTCATGCTCGGCTTGCTTCTACATCTGGAAGTATATGTTTCCTTTCTAATAAAGCTTTTCTTTTCTGCAATTAAATAATGAATGAATGAAAATGAATAAGCAAGCAGCAAAATAAATAGATGGATAGATAAATAAAATAAAAATAAAACAAGATTGCAATGGAGATTCTAGCCAGAGCAAGTAGACAAAGAGAAGGAAATAAAAGGCATCAAGATTGAAAGAAGGAAGTAAAAACAAAAGCTGACCCTTGAACAATATGGGTTTGAACCACATAGATCCACTTATTTTTTTTTTCAATAAATATACAGTCAGACCTCCATATCCATGGGTTTCACAACTACGGATTTAACCAACCGCAGATCAAAGACAGTATTTTCGATCCACAGTTGGGAATCTGCGGATGTGAGAGGGCCAACTGCATGCATTGTTCTATGTTCATTTTATATAAGGGCTTGAACACATGAAGAGTTTAGTATCCACAAGGAGTCCTGGAACTAACGTCTACAAATAACGAGAAACAACTATAGTTAAGTTATTGAGGAGTCAAGTTACATGTGGATTTTTGACTGTACTGGACAGGGTGGGTGTCCAGAGCCCTTAATCTCCATGTTGTTTCAAGAGTCAACTGTATCTCTTTTTAGAATGACACTATCATGTATATAGATATCCACTAGAAAATTATTAGGACAAACAAGTTCATGAAGGTTGAAGGATACAAGAACAATATCAAAATCAATTGTATTTCTACATACTTGCAACGAATGAATGTGAAAGTAAACTAAGTAAACAATCCACTTTACAATAGCATCAAAAAGAATAAAATATTTAAAACTACAAAGCTCTTAGGAGAAAATACAGAGGTAAATCTTGTGACCTTGGATTCAGTAATGGATTCTTAGGTATATGACACCAAAACAACAAAGGAAAATATAAGCAACAGAAGAAAAATCTGATAAACTGAACTTCATCAAAATTAAAATATTTTGTGCTTCAAAAACCACCACCAAGAAAATTAAAGACAACCAACAGAATGGGGAAAAATATTTGTAAATCATGTATTTGACCCAAATGTCCACTGACAGATGAATGATAAACTAAATATAGTATATACAGACAAGGGAATCCTATTTAGTCTTAAAAAGGAAGGAAAGTTTTGATACATGCTTCAATAACGATAAACCTTGAAGGCAATATACTAAGTAAAAATAAGCCAAACACAAAAGGAAAATATTGTATGATCGTACTTATATGAGTTTCCTAAAGTAGTCAAATTCATAGAGACAGAATGTAGAATGGTGGTTGCAAGGGCTGGGGGAGAGAGACATTAGGAAGTCAGTGTTCAATGGGAACATAGTTTCAGTTGGAGAAGATGAAAAAATTTTTAGAACTTTTAGAAATGGAGGATAGATTAGTGACTAGATTGGCAGATCAGATTTGGAGGTAGGGAGCTGAGCAAAATTATAAAAGGGCAAGATGAGTAATCTGTATCTTGACTGTGGGAGTGGATACATGATTCAACTACATTTAATAAAATTGTATAGTGTTTAATAAATACATACAACTATAAGTAAAACTGAGGAAATCTGAATCAGACTGGTAGATATCAATAACCTGGTTATGACAATACATTATAGTTTTAAAATGTTACCATTGTGAGAAACTGGGAGGACTGTACAAGAGCTCTGCATTAGTTATTACATGTTAATCTACTAGTATCTCAATAACAATGTCAACTTTTAAAAAATCAGAAAACTAAAAATAGAGGGAACTTCCTCAATTGATAAAGAGCATTTACAAAATACTTATACAGGAACTATCACACTTAATAATGGTAAAAATTGAATGCTTTCCCACTAAGATCAGAACCAAAGACAGGATGTCTATTATCACCACTCTTCTTCAACATAATAATGAAAATGTAGTAAATTCTACACAATATAATGAGGCAAGAAAAGGAATTCAAAGGCAAGCAGGTGAAAAGGACAAAATAAAACTGATCCTATTTGCAAATGACATAAGTAGAAAACCCCAAAGAAATATACAAGGTTAAGAAAAAAAAGAAGCTTCCTACAGCCAAGTCCACCAAATACAAAGGTCATAAAAAAAATGATAATTGAATTCCTATATATCTTCAAGGAACAACTGGTATCTGAAATTGGAATCTAAAACAAAATAATTTAGAAGAGCACCCCCCAAAATAGAAGAACTTGAGGGAAAAAACTAACAAAATATATGCAAGATTAGTTATGTAGATAACTACAAAACATTGGGCCCACTGAGAGTTTCTATTGACTTTTTTCCCTGAGTATGAGTTAACATTCTTATTCTTTGCATGTATTTGGTTGATAACTATACAGTTTTACTGTGGAAAATATCCGAAATCAAGTGTTCTGCACTTTTTATTTGTTAATGTTTTCTGTTCTCAGACTGGAAAATTTTCTATTAGTCTATCAGCAAATTCACTGATACTTCTGCTACCTCTAATTTCTGTGATGTGAAATGATTTGTTATTCAGAAATTATATTTTTCAGTTCTAGAATTTCAAATTTGTTCTTTTTTTATAGTTTCTATGTCTGTGCTGAGATTTCCTATTTGTTCATTCATCATAAATATGAATTCTTGTCTGCTCAGTTCAATATTTGAGTCATCTGTGGGTTGGTCTCTATTGATCGCCTTTCCTTTTGAGCATGGGTCTCTTCCTCTTTCCTCATCTATGTTTGATACTCAACATTTTGAAAAATCCAGTGATCTTCATTAGATCTTCTTTTTGTTCCTCCAAAGAGCTGATATTTTTGTTAACAGCAAATAGTTAACTTGGCTGAACTCAAACCCCAAACTGCCTACCCTGTAGTAGAAGCAACTGAAAGCTTTAATCTGTCCTTTTAGCCCTAACTGGACTGCCTGGAATCTGGACTGCATCTGAGCAATTCAACTGGAGATATGGTTAGTTTTTGCAGATTTTGGAGCTCTCAATCTGTCGATCTCTTCCAGATGGATCTCCCACACACACTCTCTTCACTAAAGCTGCTATGATTCTCTCTAAATTTCTTGATACCTCATCCAATAAAAATGCAGGTTTCAATCCAAGTCTTACATGCCACCAACTGAGCTACCAGGCAACTTCCCTAAGAAAAAAAATGCTTAACAACTGGGAATTCAGCTATTGGTATTTCCTTCTTCCACGTGTTGACTCCCTTCCAGTTTGTGTCTGCTTTTGTCACTGTCCAGTTCCTTCATATTATTGTTTTCAGTATTGGCCAGTTTATAATTGTTATCTGTGGGATAAATCAATTTGTCAAAATGGAGCTACTCTGCCACTAACAGAAGAACTCCTCAACTAACTACTAAACACAGAACTCTGACAATATGAATTAATTCTACAGATAAACAGAACTTAAAATATTTAATGCTAGATAGGTTTCTTTACTGTGATAGTATGGTTAGCAAAAATTTGAAACTACATGGATACAATGAGGACTGAGCAAACAGTACAAATTGAGTATATAGGATCCAGGTTTCTTTCTATTGGAGAAAGAAGTTAAAATATAAAAAGAGGAAGACTAGAATGAAGTCTGTGCTATCAAATTAGAATTAAAACTATCAACTCAGGAAAATGTAATATATAACTAGCTTTCTCTGTGAAAGGCCTAAAAGCACAGACATCCTGCTGGAAATGATGAGCACATCATAAATCCAGATCTTGGTTTCCAAATACCATGTCACACTAAAAAGGAATCAGAACTCCTTGGAGAAATAACTTATTCCAGGGCTGGGGAAGGGAAAATGCAATGTAAACATTGACCATCTTGTGAGGGCAGAATGTAAGGATGTGCTCAAGAATGATGAAGTCTTGTGAAAATGTCAGCAGGAGCCATATAGAAAGGGTTCCCACTAACCAATATTGGTACAACAATTTGAGCACTGAAATAAATTATGAAGCAAGAGAATATTCATGGGGAAAAAAATACTCTTCCTTATAGCAATATACCAACTCAAACACAGGAGGAGAAGATAGATTAGAAAATTACCATTTTGAAAACATTGTAATAAATCATTCAGGCAAGAATCGTGCATGGATACTGTGGTAGGCAGGAGAATTTATATGAATGGCCCCAGGATTTCATGCCACATAATTCCAAGAACCTGTGAATACAAGGAAATACCACTCCAATGATTGTGCTATGTAAAATGGCACAGTTGACCTTAAAAATGGGAGGTTATCAGAGGGAGGTAAGGGAAGGTGAACCTAATCTAATCATGTGGGTCCTTAAGAGTAGAAAAACTTCTCCAGCTGGTGATAAAAGGAGGCAGAAGCAGCAAGCAAAAAGGTAAGCCAGGGAGATTCAAAGCATGAGAAAAACAATGTGCTATTTGTTGCTGGCTTTGATGACGGAGAAGAAATGTGAACAGCCTTAAAGAACTGAGAAAGAGAATCCTGGCCAACATTAGCAAGAAGTGGGGAGTGCCCTCAGACCTAAAAGCACAAGGAACTGAATTCTGCCAACAACTTGAATGAGCATGGAAATGGATTTTTCCATAGAGCCTCCAGAAAGGAACGCATGTAGTCTCATTGAAACTTTAACTTGGCCTTGTGGTACCCTGAGCAGAACCCAGCAAAGCCCACTGGACTCCTGACCTACAGAACAGTTATCTAGTGCGATGATAAGTTTGGGTTGTTTTAAGCTGCAAAGGTTGTGGTAATTTGCCATAGAAAATACATGCTAATTTTGATAATGAAAGAATACCTATGTAGTTTCAAAGTAATCTCCAACAAATTACTTATTAGTTACAAAGGAATAAATCATAAGTTTATAGTGTGTTAATATAGCAAAACAACCATTAATCAAATAAATAAACTAAGTTAGCATAACCAATAAAGGAATGATTATATCATGTGCCTTGTAAAATGATTATTACTGACAAGAACATAACACCACTTACATAGTAATTCTGCCAAAATAAATAACCTGAATCTTAGTATAAGTAATTGGACAAATCAACGCTGAGAGAACAATCACCAAATGTCATGTTCCAATAAACAGAAAAATTGTTTTGGATTTAAAAAAGACTAGAGACAATACAACTATATGTAATGTGTAATCTTCAACTGGAATCATGGACTTGGGAGGGTAGACTTACCTATAAAAAAACATTGTTGAGACAATTTGTGAATTAAGAATAGAAACTATGGAGTAGATAGCAAGCATATATTTAGTTTTACCCACCTATTTACCCTCCCCATTGTTGTTCATTATTTCCTGTATTTTGGTATTGACATTTCAAATTATTTTCCTTCTGTTTAATAAAATCCTTTAGTATTTCTATTATAGGTCTGCTGACATCAATTAGCACTTTTGTCATTATTCCACCTTCACTATGGAACACACTTTAACTAAAGAGTTCTAGTTGGCAATTATTTTCATTTGGCACTTTAAAGATATTATTTTCCTTGTCATCTAGCTTCTATTGTTCCTATTGTCAAATGAGCTATTAGTGTTATTGTTCCTTTGAAAGCAGTGACTTGTTTTCCTCTGGCTGCTTGTAAGATTTTCTCCTGGTTTTTGTTCTTTGGAGTTCAATTATGATATGCCAAGTTGTGGCTTTCTTTATATTCATCTTACTTGAGATTCACAGACTTTCATGAATCTATGCCTTAATGTCTTTCATCGCTTTTGGAAAATGCTCCGCCAATATCGCTTCAATTTGGCTTCTAACCTATTCTATCTCTTCTCTCTTTCTAGAACTCTAATTATACATACGGTTTAAATTTCCACTGTGATTTACCTCTTATACTTTTTGTACATCTTGTGTTTGTGTGCATGTACACATCTGTGTATGTATGTGTATTCAGCTCTTATATATGTAACTATGCTTGAAATCCTCAAAACGAGTAATAGTAATCATTACAAGATACAGGATACCTTAAAAAAGAAAAAAAGGAAGCAGACAGAAGGTGTTAAAGTGTTTTTTAATATAAAAACATAAGCACCAAATCTACTCAGATTTATCAAACAAAAATATAATAATACATAAAATTTCTGTACTGTTCCCACCTCTTCTAACACTACCTATTTTTTCAGTCAACATTCATCACCCTTCTAAAAGACATTATCATTACACATAAAATCTCCAATATCACATAACAGCTAAATACGAGATACACAGGGGCTAATAAAGCCTTTAATAGCTGTTCCCCCTCCAAAAAAAAAAAAAAACAGAAAATAGACTAGAAGATATTGCACATTCTTCTTCAATTTACCTGTGCGCTTTGGTTCATCATAAGTCTTGGAGGGAGAATTTGTTTCTTCAGAGTCTTCTGATGAGTGTGCCAGGAAGTCATGTAGCTTCGCACCAATGTATTTCAACTTGCTTTCACTATCAAACATTAAATAATTTCTTAATTAGGTTGTTCACATATTTAATTAAATATAACATTCTAACAAAATGAAAACTGTATCTATATTTTAAGCAGTCTGAAAAAATGTATTATAAATAAAATTAAAGGAAATTAATTTTATTTCTTAAAGATATGAAAATGAGTAACACGACCTACTGTAGTACCATGCATCAAAATATAATTTAAGTATAATGCTGATGTTGAGATTTTGCTTTATATCATTTAAAATAATAATTCAGTAATTTATCAAATATATTTATTGATCACTTACTCCTGTAAGGCTTCATTTTTTTTTTATTGTTCTATCTTCTGCTTGTCACAGAATCATTGAATAAATTACTGACACAAATATAAATAAAACATAGAACAGGATGTAGAAGAGCTCATATTCCTAGAGAAAATATTTACGTAACTAAATTATTATAGCATCCCTGTTTAAGTTACATAACAATTGTATCTGAAACTCAACAGGGTTATAAAAATTTTAAAGTTTTCAATGCAGAAAATACATACTCATTTCTAATAAAAATTTCCTAAACTTACAAGCAAAAGGGAAAACAGATAAATTGACTTCATCCATTCAAAATTTTTCTGTATCAAGAGATGCCATCAAAAAGCAAAGACAAGACAGAGCAAAATGGTGTAGATGACAGAGGTTTTGTACATCTCTTGCAAACATATCAAAGTTGTGATGGAAACAGAGCAAATAATAAGCAGAGTCACATGGGATCTAGATGAACAGAAGCCCTACAACTAGGGGAAAGAAATAAGAAATCACTATGATGGTAGAAGGCAGCGGTGAAGAACCAAAGCTGCCCATCCCCAAGCAGCTGAGTGGGACAGAAGCTACAGTAGCTGTAGACACTCCTCTTAAAGGGGCCGTGTCCACAACCAGACTTCCGCAGTGACAAACTCACTTGCTGTGAGCACCAGCACCTGGATGGCTGCTCCAGGGGCACTAGGGACTTAAAGGGGGCAATGAGTTTTTGGAGCAAGAGCCAGAGGAAAGGCTTTCTCCCAGGCAGAGAGAGGTACTGGTGGTATCCGCTGCTCCTCTGTTGAGCCCTCCCCACTCCAGTGTGAGGATGCACTGCTATCATAGCTGAGATGTCATCAAACCAGATAACAGAGGTCGCTCCGCCGAGAGGATTCCCACCTCCCCCAACTTCGCAGCAGGACCCAAGCCATATCCAGTTGTGTCTCGGTGAGTCACGTGCCACCTGCTGAGAACTGCTAAGACTCACACTGGTGGCAGCTGGCCTCGGTTTATGGCATGGCTACTTGAAGCAACTATAAGCATCTGTGGATTGCTTGCTGAATCTTAACAGGTGGCCACAGAAGGACACAGGCTGGGTTAAAACTGGCCTGCAGCTAAACCCCTCTCAAGACTGTGCCACTGGACACCTACTACATAAAATACACACTAATAAAATCAGCTTAGAAGCTTAGTACATACAAACAGACACAGAAAGGCAGCCAAAATGAGAAGACACAGAAGCAGAAACCATATGAGAGAAGAGACAGAGATTGAGAAATAATGAAGTCAACCAATTTAAGAGATGCAGAGTTCAAAAACTGGTTAGAATGATGCCTAAACGAACTTGGAGAAGTATAGATGAATTCAGTGAGAACTTTAACAAAGAGATAAAAAACATAAAAATGGAAATGGAAATTGTTAAAAGGAAACGGTCAGAAATGAAGAATACATTATCTGAGATGAAGAGCATATTAGAGGGAATCAACAGAGTGAATAAAGAAGAGGATCGAACCACCAATAGAGGATGGGGAAGCCAAGGACATCACCCAATCAGAATGGCAAGAAAAAAGAAGCCAAAAAATATGATAGCTTAAGGAGCCTACAGGACAAAATTAAATGTAACACACATCCATACCATTAGTGGTACCTGAAAGAGGAGAGAGAGAACAAGGAATTGGAAACCTATACCAAGATAATAATGGAAAACTCCCTTAAACCTGGTGAATGAAATAGACATACAACCCAGGAGCTGAGACAGTCCCACAAAAGATGAACTCAAAGAGGCCCACACCAAGACACACCATAATTAAAATGCCAAAGGTTAATTACAAAGAACAAATCTTAAAAGCAGCAAGAGAAAAGCAGTTGGTTACCAATAAGGGAGCACCCATAAACTGGCAGCTGATTTCTCAAAAGAACTTTGCAGGTCAGAAGGATTCGGCAGAAATATTCAAAGTGATGCAACCCCAGGATCTACAATAATAATCATTTACCCAGCAAAACTTTCCATTTAGAGTCGAAAGACAGATAAAGAGCTTCCAGACAAAATAAGCTAAAGGAATTTATATGCCAAGCCACTATTACACGCAAATGTTGGAGGGACTTCTTTAGAAGAAAAAAAATATGTATCCAAAAACAGGGATAAAGAATGGTAATAACTACATTCCTATCAATAAGTACCGTCAATGCAGAAATTAAGTGCTCCAACCAAAGGTTAGGGTAGCTGTATGATAAGAAAACAACACTTCATATGCTGCCTATAAGAGACTCACTTCAATTAAAAGACACAAACAAACTAAAATGAAGGGGCTGAAAAAAGATATGGACTTAATAGACCCAGAGGGTAAGACCTAGAGGGTACTGCATTGAATGAACTAAGTAGATAGAGAAAGACAAATGCCACAATTGTACATGCGAATCTAAAGAACAAGTAAATAATAACATCAACAAAAATCGAAACAAACTCATAGAGAATACTTTCAGGGGTACTAGACAGGAGGGAAATTGAGGGGGTCAGGAAAAAGGGCAAAGAGATGAAGAAGTACAAATGGATAGTTAAACATAATAGTCAGGAGATATAAAGTGTAGCAAAGGAAAACATTCAACAGTTGTAATAAATATGTAAGGGGGAAGAGGGGTACTAGATTTAGTGGGGTGATCACTTGAGCTCTAATCACTATGCTGTACAACTGAAACTAACATATTATTGTATGTCAACTGTAACTGGAAAAAATCTCATTGAACCGTACACTGTAAATATGAGCAACTGTCTATATTCAATAAAAGCTATAAAAAGTGCACCTTAAAAAACAGTGAAAGAGACAAACTATACACGACTGAAGAAATATTTTGAAATCATATATCTGAAAAGGGTCTTAATAGCCTTTCTATGATACATATCTTTTTAAAGTTTGACTAATACAAAGAATTCTTACAAACAATAAAAAGAACGATCCAATTCAAAAATGGGCAAAGGACTTAGATATACATTTCTCCCAAAGATACACAATGGCCAGTAAGCACATGAAAAATGCTCAAGATTATTAGTCATAAGGAAAATGCAAACAAAACCACAAAAAGATACTATTTTAAACTCATTTAACGGACATAATAACTTTAAAAATAAAAAATAAAGGTTGACAAGGATGTAGGAAAATCAGAACCCCCATAGATTGCTGGTGGGAATGTAAAATGGTGTAGTCACTGTGAAAATCAGTTTAGTAGTAACTAAAAAAGTAAGAGAGTAGCCAAATTACCCAGCAATTCCATGCACACACACACACCACACACACACAACACACACACAAAGTACATAAATGTTCATAACAGCAATGTTCGTAATAGTCAAAATGTAAAAATTACTGAACTGTCCATCAATTGATGAATAAACAGAATATTATACCCCAATAAAAAGAAACGAAATATTCATCTATGATAAAGCATGGATTTCCCCTTGGAAACATGCTAAAGAAGGCAGACACAAAATTCCATACATTGGATGATTCCATTTATATATATGAAATGTCCAGAATAGGAAAATCCAGAGACAGAAAGTAAATTAGTGGTTGCCAGGGGATGAAGGAAGAGGGAATTGGGAGGATGGACTTTTTTGGGAGGGGTTGGGGGGACGGATAATGAAAATGTTCCAGAATTAGAAAGTGGTGACAGTAGCATAATATTGTGATTTAAAATTTAAAAAAAAAATGAAATGTATACTAAAATGGTTTAAGTGGCGAATTTTAGGTGAAGTTTACCTTAATAAAAAAGGAAAAGAAGACACTCAAAAAATATTTACATAAAAAATAAAACTTGTGCATACACCTTCAAAAAATAACCAAAATTTTAAAAGCAAACTAACTTGAAAATAAGACATAAAATCTCTTACTAAAAACTACTAAATTCCTAGTAGATAAATGAATAAAAAAAAACTTTTTAAAAGGAATACAAGTGGGTAACAAAACAATTGGGAGAAAAAGTACTCCAACCTCACTAATAACCAACAGAATGCACATTAAAACACTGTAAATCAGGTAACAGCTGTGTCAGACCTTCCTGGGCCAGGCACCAGCCACATTCAAGCAGAGCGATGGGCCCCAAGGCCAGTAACCCCTCTGTACCATTTTCCTATGTTTTGTCAGGAAGAACCCAAGGTATTTAGAGAAAGAAAAAGTGAGATAACAGACATACTGCAACCAGAGATCTTGTTTTCTTTTGGTGGAGAGCATTGTTTTACAAATTTTTGAAACAAACTTTAGAAAAAGATACCAAGAAGGTAGGGAGGGTTTTCACTTTTTACTACAACCTTCCTTTGGAAAAAGAGTCAAATTACAAGAAAAGAAATTACCAAATAACTTGGTGTCCTTAACCTTAAATTAGAAAATGAAAATAGAGGAAAAGATGCTCACAAAATTCCTTGTAACCAAAACGTTAAAATAAGAATGATGTCATTCTACATCTTGTACCATTAATACATTACCAAAGAGCAAAAAGTTGTTCTTTAGAAATGAAAGGAGTACAGCAAACCAGCAGAATGACAACTGTTCCACTCATCCCTAGAACTCACAACAATACAACCAACACAAACCAGGCTTAGCTATCACATGAATTCACACTGTAGCTTTCCAAGGTCATAAATTGGATAAAATCAGTGCAACCCATTACTACTACCAACACACAAAAAAAATAAAACAATATAATCAGTATAACTTTTTTCTTCTGTGAAGTAGAGCTCTTTAAGGCATAAATATATTTGTGTTATACTACAGTTTACGAGACCAGGTTGAAGCCAATGGTGAAAAAATTTGATACTTAAAATTTACCCATTTATTTGAAAATTCTCTGAGGGTATATCTGATTTTTGGGACTAGACAAATGTCATTTAGAGTCAAAATATGGTGAACCATGGAAATTATCAAGTTGGGTAAAATTAGTTTTTTGCCAAAATCTGAAGTATTCCTGAATATTTATTTTCTTGCATGACTTCTAAATTGGTTACAAAAGGAGAGTTCTCAAAATGTCTTCTGGAATGACATCATCATTGCTATCAGTAATGACCTCCCAGAGTGACCACTTTGAAGGGAAATACTCATTTGCATATAAAAGCTCTATGTCAGGTACAAATCCATCTCATTTCTAGAGTCAAACTTTAGAGATGGTACTTGGAATTATTTGTCTTATTTATGGAAATAGTATTTTAAAACACCAAATCAATTCTATAAAAGGCAGCACTAATTAATCCTTTTGCAAACTGAATAATCTTTTCCTAAGGCAAAACTGCATACATTTACTTATCAATTTTATAATTGTGAACTACTAAAAGATATTTATTTAATCCAGAAATAGTTTTCACTGTCTCCCACTACCAAAATGTAAAGATGACTCAACCAGTACTATATATTACTTAACTCTAGGTTCTAGGTAAAAGTCCTTAAAATGATCTCTTAAGAGTACTTAAAAATCTTCACTGAAGAAGAATGTGCTCTGCATTCATGCTCAAACCCACACAATCATAACATGGGCTTGATGAAGATGATCTGTGATCTCTGATCTGCCTATCTGCAAGTGGACCCCAAAAAGTCCTAAATTCCTAATGTAAGCAAGCTAACCATATCGCGAATGATGGGATTTCAGACAAGTTTTTGAGTCCTGATGTTAGCATTTTTAACTATGGCTATGTTCTTTCTCTTGAGTGTTTTATGGCTTTATGTTTATTTTTTTTTATTCCAGGAAGAATTGTGCAGTTCTAAAAATTAGATTTTCACCTCTTCTACACTATTATTTTGGAGAATTATATGCATAGAGGAACAAGCCTTTTTTTAATTAAACTTTTTATTTTGATATAACTGCAGATTCACGGTGAAGTTGTAGAAATATCCTGTGTATCTGTTACCCTGTTTCCCATAATGAAAACATCTTACAAACCTAATATTCCATTTTCACTCATTCACCTACCTGCACAGCAATAAACCACTCAATGTCTCTGAAATTTGGGTATATGATCACAAGTAAAACTAACCAAAACTTTGTTTATAGAATATCAATAATAATTTAAAACTTTTCTTTACTTCATGCCTGTTTAATAGCACATTATAACCCATACTGGAAAAGAGTAAATTATTTCTGTCACAGATGACATCTTTAAACATAGAAAACCTTAAAGATGTCACCAAAAAAGTTCTTAGTTAATAATTCAGTAAAATTGGTGGATACAAAATCAACATGTAAAAATCAGTTGTATTTCTATACAATAAATTAACAATCCAAAATGGAAATTAAGAAGACAATTCCATTTACAAAATTTACAAAAAGAGTTAAATATCTAGGAATAAATTTAACAAGGAGGCAAAAGACACACTGTAAATAGCAAAGCAGCAATGTTTTTATTGCTGAAAAAAAATTAAAGACACAAATAAGTGGAAATATATCCTGTGTTCTTCGACTGGAAGAGTTAATATTGTTAAGATGACAATATTACCCCAAACTGATCTACATGTTCAATTCTTATCAATCACAACAGCATTTTTTGCAGAAATAGAAAAATCCATCCTAAAGTTGATGAAGGAAGAATCTCAAGAAATCCTGAATAGCCAAAACTGTGGGGAAAAAAAAAAGCTAGAGAACTCATACTTCCTGATTTCAAAATTAACTGCAGAGCTAAAATAATCAAAACAGTGTGGTACTAGAATAAGGACAAACATATAGACCAGTGGAGTAAAGAACCCAGAAATAAACCCTTGCATGTATATGGTCAACTGATTTTCAACAACAGCATCAAGATCATTCAATGGGAGAAGGACAGTCTTTTCCAACAAATACTGATGAAAAACCTGGATATAAAACAAGCAAAAGAATGAAGTTGGGCCCCTGCCTACACTACATACAAAAATTAACTCAAAATGCAACAAAGACCTAAACACGGAGGTCAAAACTATTAAACTCTTAGATGAAAATGACAAAATCTTCGTGGTATTGTAATTGGCGATGATTTGTTGACTATGACACAAAAAGCACAGGCAACAAAAGAAAAATAGATTAATTGGATTTCGTCCAAATGAAAAACTTTTGGTGCATCAATGGACACTATCAAGAGAGCGAAAAGACAACCCACAAAATGGAGAAAATATTTCCAAATCATGTATCTGAAGTGCTATTGATATGCAGAATATATAAAGAAATTCTATAAAATTCAACAACAAAAAATCACAACCAAATTCAAAAATGGACAAAGGACTTAAATGGACATTTTTCCAAAGAAGATATACAAATGCCAATAAGCACACACAAAAAAATGTTCTGCGTCGCTAGTCACTAAGGAAATATGAATCAAAACCACAATGAAATACCACGTCACACCCATTAGGTTATTATCAAAAATAACAAGTGTTGGGGGTGGGGGGAATAACAAGTGTTGATAAGAATGTGGGGAAACAGGAACACTGAATGTGCTGTGGGTAGGAATATCAAATGGCCCACCCTCTGTGGAAAAACAGTATGAGAGTACCTCAAAAAACTAAACACAAAAGTACCATGTTAACCAGCAACTCCACTTCTAAGTATATATCCAAGAAAAAATGAAAGCTGAGATTCAAAAGAGATATTTTGCTTGCACATCAATGTTTATACCAAACATTATGCACAACAGCCAAAAAGTGGAAAAAAACAAAATGCTCATCAACAAAAGGTGAATGAATAAAACATCGTTTAAAAGGAAAAGATGACGTAGATGATAGAGGTTCTGTTTATCACTCCGGCAACCAAATTAAAGTTGGGCTGGAAATAAGGAGCAGCAGCAAGGAAAAATCTCCTGGGATCTAGTTGAACAAGCCATACAATTAGGGAGAAATACAAGAAATTGCCGTGCAATGACGGAAAGGAGGACAGGGCAAGGGCATGAGGCTGCCCGGGCTAGAGCGGCTGAGTGAGACCAAGGCTGTGGCAGCGGCAGCAGCAGACGCCTCTTAAAGGGGCTGTGTCTGCAGTCGGATTTTCGTAATAACAGACCTGCTCTCTCTGAGCACCAGTGCTGATTAGGCTACACACAAGGGGCACCAGGGACTTACAGGGAAACATTGTCAGAGTGAGAGCCAAGGCAAGACTCATTCTGTACAGAAGTGCCGGCAGGATCGACTGTTCCCTTATTGAGCAAGCCCCCCTACCAGTGTGCCTGAAACAATGCTACCATAGCCATGATGTCATAAAACTGGATAACAGAGGTCTCTCTGACAGAGGATTCCCTGAAATCCCGCTTACCCCAACTCACGGCCTCACCCAAGCCACACCCAGGTATGCCCTCAGCGAGTCAGGTGTTCTTTGCTGAGCAGTGCCTAGACTCACACTGGAGGCACCTGGCCATAGTATCTGGTGTGGCCTTTTGAGGCAACTATAAGCACAGCATCTGTGGATTGCTTGCTGAATCCTAACAGGTGGCCCCAGAGGGGTAGAAGCTTGGGCTAAGTTTGGCCTGCAGCTGAACCCCTCTCAGGACTGTGCTACTGAACACCTACTTCACAAGTACACACTAATAATAAGACCAGGAGACTTAGGAGTTTTGCTTAGTACATAGGAACAGACACAGAAAGGCAGCCAAAATGTGAAGACACAGAAGCAGAAACCATATAAGAGAACAGAACAGAGATCCACATATAATGGAGTCAAGTAATCACAGATGCAGAGTTCAAAACACTGGTTATAAAGATGCTCAATGAACTTTTGGAAGTGTAGATAAATCAGTGAGAACTTCAACAAAGAGATAAAAAACATAAAAATGGAAATTATAAAAAGGAACCAGTCTGAAATGAACACATTATCTGAGATGAGAAGTATATTAAATGGATAAACAAAAGAATAAACAAAGTGAATAAAGAAAAGGATCAAATGCCCTATCTAGAGGATGGGAAAGCCAAGGACACTCAATCAAATGGCAAGAATAAGATCCAAGACTATAAAAATAATTTAAGGAGCATATGGGACACTATTAAGGGTCCAAATATCTGTCTGATCAGCATAACTGAAGAAAATCAAGATGTTGAACAGCTGTTTGAAAAATAATGATGGAAAACTTCCCTAATCTGAAAGAAATGGACATAAAACCCCAGGAAGCTCAAAGAATTGCAAAAATCAGGGATCCAAAGAGGCCCATAAAGGACATATCGTAATTAAAATGCCAAAGGTTAAATACAAAGAAAGATTATTAAAAGCAGCAAGAGAAAAACAGATAGTTACTTATAAGGGAACACCCATAAGACTGGCAGCTCAAAGAAAGTATGCAGGACAACAGGGCTTGGGAAAAAATATTTGACAGGATGAAGACCCAGGATCTACAACCAAGAATAATTTATCCAGCAAAGCTATCATTTGAGTGGGAGGACTGATAAAGAGTTCCCAGACAAAAATAAGCTGAAGGAATTTATCAACACCAAGCCAGAATTACAGAGAATGTTGGAGGGACTTCTTTAAGAAGAAAAAACATGTATCAAAAACAGGAATAAAGAATGGTAATAACTGTATTCCTATCAATAAGTACCTTAAATGGAAAAGAATTAAGTGTTCCAACCAAAAGATAGAGTGACTAAAACAATAAGAAAATGAGACCCCTACATATGTTGCCTACAAGAGACTCACTTCATATTAAAAGATACACACAACTAAAAGGAAGAGGACGGAAAAATACATTGCTTTGATGGACCTAGAAGATATTTAAGTCAGACAGAGAAAGATAAACACTATATGATTTCACTTACTCGTGCAATCTAAGGAATAAAGAGAACAAACTAATCAAAAACACACTTGCAAATATAGTAGACAATTTGGTGACGGACAGAGGGGAGGTGTTTGAGGGGCTAGGAGAATGGGGTGAATGGTTAAAGGAGTACAAATTAATAGCTGATGAGTGGTCATCATTCTCTATGCTGTGCTCTATGGGGAGCACAGCATAGAGAATGCAATCAGCATTAATATGTTGGCTAGATGGAGGGTCAGGGGAGGGTGGGATCAATTGGGGGGATCATTTTATGAATTATATAGATGTCTAACCAATGTACTATATACTTGAAACTAATTAAAATAAATTTTAAAAAAAAAACATAGTTTATACATGAAATAAAAGGAATGATAGTCCTTAAAAAGGAATGAAATTCTGAGACCTGTTACAACATAGATGAACTTTGAAACATTATTCTAAGTGAAATAAGCCAGACACAACAAAAGGACAAATGTTATATACTTCCACTTAGATGAGGTTCCTAGAGTGGTCAAATTCACAAAGTAGAATGAGAAGGCTAGAGCAGGGAGGAAATGCAGAATTATTGCTTAATGGGTAAAGAGGTCTTTTTTTAAAAGCAATTACTTTATTTACAGATTTTTTCCTCACAAACTATCACTACAGATTTCCCTAGATCATATTTAGACATGTCTGCCATTTTCATCAAAAAATCTATTGCTTCAAAATTGAGCATAAAAAGAATTTCTGCTTCTGACAGAATGAATTTGTTTCATTCCCCCCCATGATTGGGGTTACACAAAATAGATGTCTTCATGGCTTTTATTACCAACACCTTTACAAATTCTTTTTTTTTTTATCACTAATAGGAACTTGTTTAATGGGGAAAATTCAGTCATAAATAAAAGGAATGTGGTGACACAAGTTATCAAGCACTCTAAGAGTTTGTTTTGAATACGATGAAAAGTTTTAAAAATGGTTAGTGATGATAGTTGCATAAGACTGCCAATGTACTTAATACCACTGAATTGTACAACTAAAAAAATGGTTAAAATGTCAATTTTTTAAAAATGGCATCTGTTATCAGGCAAATATTAAAAGAAAGTTGGTGTTGCACAGGGCCACTAAACATACCAGCAAAGCCATGTACGAACTGCAACAGTATATATACCAGAGAAAATTTGGAAATAACTTAATTATCCATAAAAATGAATGTCAGACTATATAGACACGATGGAATACAATATAGCAGCTAAATGAATGAAATAGAGCCACATGCATCAATACAGATAAAAAAAAATTGTTCAACAGGGACTTTAGCTTTATCTACAATAAGCTAATAATTTAAAAATCTGAAGGTAATACAATTAATTTTTAATTAGCATAATATTTTAATAATACAGCAACTTGAGCTGCAGGAGATGCCCAAGGAGACCTTACATCCCAAGTAGCACTGGTTTGCACATCTGGTGCCAGGAAAATGGGGAGCAGGCATCTGAAGGGGTTAGACAAAGCACACCTTCCAGAAACAAAGCCCTACTTCCCACACCAGACCATGATCCCAGTGCCCACCATCATTACCATTCAAGATCTGTTAAGAAAATGGCTTTGGTGAATACATGAAGGAAGAGTAAAGACTTTGATGAATATATGAAGGAAATAGAAGTGGGAATTGCACTGTAAAATAAAGGCGGGAGGACAAAATGGCCAAGCCAGATTGTGCTATCCCTTCTGACAGCAAATGTCTCACCATAAAAACCGAGAGAACTTTGAAAAACTGGGAAAGAAGCCTGAAGGAACTACACCTGACTGCAGAAAAACTAAAGTGTCTTCAACTTTATAAATGGTACACTGTTCAACAACAGGAGTGGAATAGGAGAGCACAATAAGAAAAGCAGAAGGTAAGAAATCAATAACGGAATGTGTTATGAACAATATCCCATGCACTAGGATCTATGAAAAGGTATAATAAAAAAAATCTAACATCACTTTAGATAAGTAGTAGGTGTTAAAATAAACAAGCTAATTTCAATAAGCAAATCTCTATAGTGCTTTTGTTCTTCATTACTGTGTGTTCAATTATGTCTATCACAAACATTTTACATGCAACTGTTTTCAAGTATTGGCTTAATCAGTATCATCCCTTTGGTTAATAGACGTAAATGTACTTTGCTAACAAAATAAATAAATAAATAAAGCAAAGTAAAACACATTGCTCTGCTCTGATCCCCTTACGGAAACTTTTGAAAATGTTATGACCATTGTCACTTAAAAATAAATAAAAAAATACATGAAGATATGAATATGAAATAACTTATTACATGCTATAAAGTGTTAAAATGTGACTTTTTTTAACCTATCAAATATTTAAAAGAAAAAAAATGACTTCTCACTGAAGAACAAGGTGCTATGAAATTCACTCTCATATATCACCACTGGTGATACAAGGATTTAGAAAACTCCTTGGCAATAAGCTTTATAATCTTATCTCAAATAATTCTACCTTTTTTATTTATACAAAGAAAATAATTCTAAGTAACTTTAATCACAAAAAACATTGATCTTCGAGTTATATACAACAGCAAAAACTATAAATTAAAATGCACAATAATAGCTAAGTAAATAGGTATGCATAAAAGTCACACGAGAGAAGTCAAAATGGCATAGATGATAGAGGCTTTGTTCATCTGCTCTTATGACCACATCAAAGTTGTGACAGAAAAACAGAGCAAGCAACAAACAGAGTCACCTGGGGTCTAGATGAATAAGCACTACAACTAGGGAGAGAAATAAGAAATCACCCTGCAATGGGAGGAGGTAGAATGGAATGAGGACAGGAGGCTGCCTGGTCCCAAGTGACTGAGTGGGACAGAGGTTACAGCAGTGGCACCCAGCAGCTGCAGACACCTCTTAAAGGGGTCAAGTCCGCGAATTGACTTTAACAGGGACAGACTCACCGGCTCTGAGCATCAGTGCCCTGCGGGCTGCTCAAGGAGACACCAGGAACTTAGGGGGAAGTTGAGTTGTCTAAGCAAGGGCCGGAGGCAAGACATTCTACTGGGCAGAAGTGCTGCTGGTATCCATTGTTCCTCTTTGAGCCCTACTTCCTCCCAGTGCACAGAAACAGCTGCTGCCCCTACAGCAAAGATCTCATTAAAACGGATAACAGAGGTCACTCCACCCAGAGGATCACCTGAAACTCCCCTTCCCTCAACTCAAGGCCCCACCCAAGCCACATCCAGGTGTGTCCTTGATGAGTCCTGTGTAACTAGCTGAGCAAGCTCTAAGACCCACACTGGTGGCAGCTGGCCTTGGTTTTTAGCATGGCTTCCTGAGGCAACTATAAGCACAGCATCCGTGGATTGCTTGCTGAACTTAACAGGTGGCCCAGAGGGACCACGGGCTGGGGCTGAAACTGGGCCTGCCGCTGAACCCTCTCAGGACTGTTGCCCCTAAAAGACTGGGAGACTTTGGAACTTTGCTTAGTACATAAAAACAGGCACAGAAAAGGTAGCCAAAATGGGACAAGAACCAAAGGAAACCATATAGAGAAAACAGAGATACGGGAAAAACGGAGTCAAGCAAACAAAACAATCAAAACACTGGTTATAAAGATGCTCGATGAAATTATGGGAAGAATAGATGAACTCAGGAGAACTTTAACAAAGATGAAAAAACATAAAAATGGAAATTAAAAGGGAAGCAGTCAGAAATGAAGAATACATTATCTGAGATGAAAATTTACCAGAGGGAATTAACAGAGTGGATGAAGAAGAGAGCGAACCACCAAAATAGAGGAAAGTTCAGTTACAATGTTCATTGCTACAATGCTAACCAAAGTAAGCAGGCTACAAATTGTAATGAAATATGATCACGACTATTTTTTTAAATAATGCATTAAAATACACTCAAAAATGTTAATAGTGGGTATTATCTAAATAATTACAGGTGATATTTTTTTCTCATGTTTTGTATATTAATAAATTCACTGCTTTCATGCTGAAAAGTTTTCTTTTTTAATTCATGTTTCTTTTATATTTCATACATGAAAGACTGGACATGTATGACTCAAACTAAGTTAAAAGTTGAAAACATTTTCCTAAGACTTTTCAAAGTAATCCACATCCACTGAAGAAATTACTCATATGTGCATGTATTTCTAGTTTTTATGTATGTTTTATAATGCATTATAAAATATACAGTTCATTTGTTAGTATTCATACTTTACTTACATATTAAACAGTAACTGACAATTGAACTTTTCACTAATCCAAAAGATTCTTTCCACACTTCCTTTATTCACTACAAGTAACTCTCTAAAGTGTTAAAAATTCTTAAGCCCCTTACTAAAGAAAAATTATAAGAAATCCTTCCAAACTCTGCCAGGTATTAACTATATAAGCATATAAAAATCTAATGTCTATAATATTTTTTAGCCTAGTTTTACTCCCAAATGTGATACAGCTAATACAGGTTTCTACTATGTATGCCATTGAATACTGAACCACTGGAAGAGCACCGTTAGGGTAAATGGCAGAATTTTCTTAGTAGGTACACATAACTTGGGTTTCTTCACATCATCTTACTGAATTTTAGCATGTGCATTTTACACATATTGGCCTGATTTAAACCTCATGATACACTTAAAACGAATATAATATTGAATGTCAACTGAATTGAAAAATAAAAAAAAATAAATCTTGAGACCTTTATTAACAGGAAACTGGGGCCCGAAAGGCACTAACAATGCTGAAGCAATAAGGAAATTAATAATTTATACCTACAGCTACTAGCTGGAAAATCAAGAATTCTATCTCAACTAAAGCCTACCCTATACTGCAAAAAACAAAAAAACAAAAAACCTAACCAATCGGCTATGACATGTAAGGAAGCTTAGAAGTCCTCACAACTCACACTCACGCTCACAACAAAAAAGATGAACAAACTGAAAATCAGTAACTTAGATCCATATAGAACTGAAACGGGAAATATGCAGTAAGATATTTTTAAAAGCTTAGATTTATTGTTCATTGGAGGCAAACCTACCTAAATTCATATACATGCTAGTAACTCTAACACAAAAAAGTAAATAAGTACTAGTACTGCCTTTATTTTCTAACAAAAGCATATTAAATTCTTTCAAAAAAGAAAACTTTAGAAAGTTTTATCAAGATGAAGTACATTTTAGCTCAAAGAAAATGAACTCAGATTTGAGTTAAAAGACAAGCTACCCTCAGATGAAGCACAAATTCAATTTTACTCTGGCCACTGTTTAAAAAAAAAAACAAAAAAAAAACCTATTTTCCTCTAAAATCTGATTCAGGGTGAATCTATATCCCTATATATTGTTAATGCAAAGAGTACTTAAATCCAGTTTAAATAAGAACATCGTTTCTCTTTGGTAAAGAGGAAAGAGAAAAAAACAAAATCTAGTTTTCTGAGAAAACAAAGTCATGCATTCCTGCATCTATATCTAAACAGTTAATTGCTTTAACTGAGCCCATCTGTAATGGGAATTGTAATGGCGCACTAACCCCACACAGGCTTTCTTTGATATAGCTTTTTTCCTCTATTCAAGCAGGCTTTACCTACTATAACAGTGTTGTAACACTTGCTTTTTCTGCCCTTACCCTTCCACCTTTGTATGCCTACCCTTAGTTTTGACTTATTTTCTTGGATATCATTGGGAATAAAACCTGCCCTAGGAGAAACTGTAAAATTAAACTTAAACTATATTAGTGTTAATATTAGTCTCATAGAATATTCAAAATAATCATAAGTATAGTTAAACTATGTAGGCAGGCCTTGACAACTAAAAAGGAAATGCACCTGAGAAGACCACGTCTCATTGCAAGTTTGAGCATTTCATGATAAATTATTGTCACTGCAGGTAGATCAACAAACTTCCATAGAAACAGAAGTTAGAAAGTGACAGCAGGGATTGTAACTGTGATATTTGGTTTTCATTTGTATTCTTTTTTTCCTATTTGTCTTTACAATCTCACTCTCATATTTTAAGTAAATAAAATGCCTTGTTACCATTACCTAATGTTAACTTGTAGAAAATAGTCTGCTTGATTGAGAATTCTAAAAAATAGACTTCAAAGGGAGCTAACCCTTTCCCAGACCATTTGGTGCCAAGCTAATCTCCCCAGACCTCCGCTTGACCAGCTCCAGGTTGCTTACCAGAGCAGCTGCAAAGGAGAATTCATCACTTCATTATGCTGACTCGTACCCTAAAAGAGGAGCTCCCCACCTCCTCGTTGTTAATTCCTTTTTTTACTTGCCTCCCCTCTAGACCACCTGATAAACAAGCCAAGGCCAGAAGACAAGATAGATGGCCTTGGCCAGCCCCTCCCCTCCAGCATACAGCCCTCTTCCTAGGGCTTTGGAATTTCTCCCTGATCCCTTGCCCAGCCGTCTCCCTATAAAACCCCCTGCCTGCACTGAAGCATGAGATGGCCTTTGAGACAGCAGTCTGCTATCTTCTCAGGATGCTGGGCTCTTTAACAAACCTGCTTTCCTTCTCCCAAATTCTTGTCCTCGAGTTACTGGATTATAAATTATTGGCTAATGGGCGGCAAGCGGCAGAATCTGAGTTCAGTAACACATCTGCAAGCCATTAGGGTAATCATTTAATTGTGGACTACTACTCAATTTTGAAAGAGTCCTAAAAAAGTAAATCTCCCCAAATAAAAAATAAAGGTTATTCCCCTAATCAATAAAAACTGAGTCAGATAAAATCTGCAAAGCAAGCACTAGCTAAATAGTGCTGACAAATGCTAACTGAGGTCTGAAATAGTATTATCTTTATTACACAGGCAATAAAACCATATGCCAGGGGCAAAATATATATAAACAGATCAGAGAAATCATCTTTAAGAATACCATGTTTAGCTTACTTTGAGAATGTAGTGAACTCAATGCTCCAGGTGATTGATACCTGAGGGAGAGGTATGAAAAATTAGGATCAACTTATATTGTAATTTCTATACTTTTGATAGGTACATAAGAGCTATTTCATAGCTATTTTCATGAAATTCATACCTAATCAATTGTCTCCAGCTATTAAATGCATCCACTCTGAAAAATAGAAAAAGAGGAAATTTTGTTAAGGGCTTACACTATGCTAGACAACTCATAAAGATTTTTATTTAAGTATTATTGTCTCCACTGCATGGATGAAAAGACAACATGGAGGCTGGGGTAACTTTCCAAAGATTACAAAGCAAGTGGATTTGAACCAAAATTTATCACTACATCATGTAATTCCAAATAAAAAGCAAGTTGACACTAGAATTAAAACTGTCATTTTATTCCAAATGACTGGAGATGAGTTCCCCTATTCCTTTCCCAAGAGTTGAAAAATACCATAAATGTAATGGACCTTTTTAGTGAAGTAAATGACCACCTAAGTAATTTATGAGACGTTCTTGAAAAATTCCTCTAATGCTGAAAAACCAATGGATAAACAATAATATAATTTGGTTCCATTTTCATCTTAAGGAGCCTGATAATCAATAAAGCATTAAACTTGGCATTTAAAATGAGAATAATTACAGCCATTTTACTCACTTCTCTTTTTCTAATAATTCCAAGTGGGGAAGTTTTAGCTTTTTGTTGCTAAGGACCCCTCACCATCCTCCTTCCTGGATTAAGTCCATACAGAAAGTGGAAAATAAAGAAAAGTTGTAAGTACAAAATAGAAAGTCACCTAAATCCCACCATATCCAGAGATAATCAGCGAAAAAATGTTAACATACATTAGGTTTTAACAAAATTGAACTTTGTTTTGTAACCTTTTCCCTGCATTAGTTAATATATTATAAATACTTTCTGTATCATTAAATATTCTTCTAAACATAAGTTTCTATGGCAGCACTGTATTCATTGTATAAAAGATGCTACGAGATTTTCTCAAGCAGCACACTTAAAAATAGATATGCTTAGTTGAATAATTGCAGTGCTGACTAATAAATAGGATGGATATACATAGCCACAGCTACTAAATTTTAAAATCAGTTTTTATTTATTCAGACCATAAGTACTGCAAAAAAGGGCTAGCTGTGTTATTACAAAAGATTAACTAAGAAAAATAAGCTGACACTTATTTTATATTCACTTAAAGAATTAAGAATGCTTGTTGTGGTGTTAAGATATTAAATGATAGTTGTCTAACCAAAAACACATTGGCCAGGAATGAAGAACTGTAGAACAAGAAAATACTCAAACTGCCAGTGGAAGTGTGAATTAGTAAAACCATTGTGTACAGCAATTGGCAATTATTTATAGTAAAAAATAAAACTAACTTCCTAAAACAACTCTAGCATATGTGTCAAGGAGACATGTCTAAAAGGTTATGGCTAGCACTTTTAATAGCACTAAATTAGAAAAAAAATTCTCAATAGTCACCAATGGTAGATACATTATAGTATATACCTAAAGCGTAATACTAAACAGGGATGAAAAGTGTGCAATCTAGATGTGTTGTTCAATAGAAATATAATGTAAGCACAAACGTGAACCAGGGATATAATTTAAAATTTTCTAGAACATGTTTTTTTTAAAAAGCAGGTGGAAATTAATTTAATCTTATTTAATCCAATATACTCAATTATCATTTCAATATGTAATCAAAATAAAGAATTAGTAATAAAATATTTCACATAATTTTTTGTATTAAGTCTTCAATATCCTCTGTGCAAATATACACCCAGCACATCTCAATCACACTAGCTACATTTCACGTGCTCAATAGCAGATAGTAGCTATGTATTCAACAGTTCAGATCTAAAACTTACTCAAAATCCCAAAACAACAACGAACAACAAAGCAAGTTTGAAATAATGTTGCACTTTATGGTGTCATTTAAATGAACCTATAAAACTGAAAAATATTCTAAATGTTTATGTTCGAGGATACATTTCATAAGGGGTTAATATCCAAATTTATGAAGAACTCACAAACTCAACACAGAAAACAAAAACCCAAAACAATCCAATTAAAAAATGGGCAGAGGTGGTCTACAGCCAGCCAACCTGAACGTCCCAATCTCGTCTGATCTGGAAGCTAATAAGCAGGGTCGGGCCTGGTTAGTACTTGGATGAGACCACCTAGGAATACCAGGTGCTGTAGGCGATAATAATAATAATAATAATAATAATAATAATAATAATAATAATAATAATAAATGGGCAGAGACGCTGAACAGGCATTTCTCTAAAAAAGACATACAGATGGCCGATAGACATACAAAAAGATGCTCAACATCACTAATGTATCAGTAGAAGTGCCAAGTAAAACCACAATGAGGTATCAACCTCACACTGTCAGAATGGCTAATCATCAAATCAACAAACAATAGTGCTGACCACAGATGTGAGGAAAGTGAACCCTCATACCACTTCTTGGTGAGATTTTAATTTGGTAGAGCAACTATGGAAAACAGTTTGGAGGTTCCTCAAAAAAATTAAAACTAGAACTAACTTTATGACTCAGCAATTCCACTTCTGAGATTTACTCTGAAGAAATCCAAAACACCAATTGAAAAAGGTAAATCCACCCCTATGTTCATTGCAGCATTATTTACAATAGTCAAAATATGGAAGCAACCTAAGTACCCGTCAAGAGACAACTGAATAAAGAAGTGGTACATACATACAATGAAATATTACCCTGGCCATTAAAAAGTGAAATGTTACCATTTGTTGATAACATGGATGGACCTAGAGAATATTATGTAAGTGAAATAAGTCAGACCAAGAAGTATGTGAGATCAAAGTATATTAAGACATTTTACAGAATACCAAGATCAAAGGAATAATAACTAAACACTTAAAACAGTAACTTTGGCCCAGAATAATTGTTAAATAGAAAATTTTGAAAACAGATTCAAAAATAGCATATTAGTTTAGTGTACCACCATAGGACACACAATGACTTTCTAGACTACATTATTTTTTAAAGACACGTGAAAAACACACAAAACCATCATAATTCATTCTCACAAGTTGGGTTAATATGAATTACTGTACTTTAGCTAAATATTTTGAATAAAGGTTGTGATGTATGAGGGCAAAGTTTCAAAATAAGAAGCAACGGAACCATAGAGACTATATGAGTTGTCACAACTCCAAACTTAAGATATAAACAGTCATTCACAACAATAAAGCTTACACAAAACATGATACAACCTAGTGTTAAAAGGTAACTTTTAAAAATTGAACTCCAATTACACTGATCTCTGCATTCACCCTGAAAATTAGTTAATAGGTATGGATTGCTGTATCAAAAGAGAGTTGGAGAAGATGAAAATATGTGATAAAACAAGCATGGTAAAATGTTAAAGGAAGAAATCTAGGTGGTGAATATATATAAAATTCAACTCTACTGTAAATTTGAAATTTTTCATAATAAAATGTTTAAAATTTATACTTCCAATAATGTGAGAGTACAATAACTTATAAACTACAAAATGAATGGACCCCCAAACACCTAAACACTATCACTTAAAAGGAATCAAAGAAAGGGACCTGTTTTTGTACTGGCAACCAAAGGTGGGAGAAAACTTGTCTTTTTGCAAATAGTTCATTTTAGCAAACACCCCATAGTATAGTTGTTTTTTAAAAAATTTCAGTGCAATGATATGATGTCTGGAATTTGTTTCAAAATAATCCAGTAAGGGGATACTTGTGGCATATATGATATTCTACTATGAGATAATTATTGAAGCTTGGTGACGGGTACTTGAAAGGTTCTATTTTCTTCCTTTGAATGTGCTTTTAAGTTTCCAGAATTAAAAAGTTATACAGAGTATTATTTGAATACCTACTTCAGTGTCCTATATCCCAGAATAATGGCCTTTAGACAGTAGAGACTCAAATTTGTTGTAGTTAAGCACTTATATTAGGAAATCTAGCGTTTAAACTCACACATTTCTGGTTATATTCGATTAAACATGGACATGGAGTGGCTCCATAGTGTAGTGGTTAGCATGTCTGCTTTACATGCAGAAGGTCCTGGGTTTGTTCCCCAGGTGAAGCCACGGACCATATCCAGGGTACGCCCCGCCTTCAGAGATCCAGTTCTTAAGGGGAAAGGGCAACATCGGTAGGTCAGGGGTAGAAGTGAGTGGGTGGGAGGTGTGGGAATGAAAGGGGGGGGGAAATCATGGACTAATTTATTTGTGAATTCATTTCATAAACACATACAAATCACTCATTTAAGTGTCCCTTGCCTTTAGCCCTCACTGGGTGTTCCTACAGACAATTCAACTACCAACAATATATATACACACTGATAAACATTAAAATCATAGCTAACATTTACTAAACATATATAAAGATGTCAAGAATTGTTCTAAGTGCTTAATATTATCTCATTTAATCCTCACAACTACCCTATAAAACAGGTACTATGATCATCTCCATTTACAAATAATAAACTGAGGTACAATACATATTAAGTAACTTGCCCAATGTCACAATGCAAATAAATTATGGAGCAAGGATCTAAATCCAGCTGATAACGCCTCCAAATTAGTCAGATTCTTAATTACAAAGTACTTAAAAAGTAAAGGTTTGCTTTTTAATATAGTTAGTAAAGAACAGGAAGAGATTTTTAAAGTACTCAGGGGAAAAAATCTTAGCAACATTGAACTAGATGGGCCTTTAAACAATTAAGTTCTATGTCCTGAATTTACAGCAAACCAGCTATGGTATCATTAAACATAGTCTACTCGATTACATAAAAATTCCACAAATACATATGGCATTCGAAACAGCTCTCTAGGGCCACAGAATAATATCTATACCACTGTATGCCCTAATAACTAGTAAAACAGCTACTTAATAAGGATTTGCTAAATAAGCTGAATGATTAAAAGTCTTTATCTGTTTCTATACTTGAATGTTTGTTACTTTACAGATAAAATAAACTGTTGAAATTTTTTATATTAAAGGTATAGTTAACTAATCCTTGCTCAACCTTAAACCATAATCGTATAGAAAGGTACTGATCCTTGTTTTTATGGAGTTAGTTCTAAATCTACTGGGTACTTCCATATTCCTTGATCTACTATTATAGTCTGCATTTAGAAAAGTATTGAGTATCCAGGCTTGAAATGAGTTCCATAATTATGATCCAAGCTTCTGGGCTTTGCTCACTCTGATCAAAGAATGTAAGAGAAGGTTATCTGTTCTGTGACCAACTAGCGTATCCCACATCTTCTGCCATAAAAAAAAGTAGGTAATAAAGAAATGGAGGTCCAAGTTCTAATATGTAGAAAGATGCGATGGAAATGTCAAACAAGGAATATTTTTCACGGCAGAAAGATGAGTAAAAATTACTTAAATTTTATATAAAACAGAATTGGTTTACTGCTCTCATTATTTTCCTCCATTCCAGATATCCTCCTACTACAGCAGGCACTGAGACTATTCTTCCTAGGAAATGGAATCTATTCCGATTATAAATATCCAAAGTATAAACTGCATATTGCAACAAAGAGCACATACAAACTACTTTGAGATTAGAAAAATAAACTTTTTTGTTCAAGAACAACTATGTCACTAATTATGCACTCTTGGAAAGCTCCCTTAGACTCTCTGAACTATATAGTGATGATTTCAGTTAATAATTACCTCATCTTAATTTAAATAGTAAGGAAACAATGCAGAAGCAATGTGAACAAGAATATAAGGAATCAAGAAGATTCCAAATAATCCAGTGTTACAACAACTGAATTGTGGCTAATTTCTTCCTTCCTCGGGGCTGTGGTAGTGACAGAAAAATGTAAAAATCATTTTAAGACACAAATGTACTTTATTTTCTTGAACAAGAGTTCTGACAGGCTATATATATAGAAAAAACATTCTACTTTGTTACTGACTAAAAATGCATAGAAAAAAATCCTAAAGGACTATTAAAATCACAGTACTACATCGAGAACCCTGAATTGAGAGTTAATCTTGGTTCTAGTTCTAAATACTAACTAGATCTATGACCTTAAGCAAACTGCAACCACAAGTAGAGCTCAATTTCCTTACTTGTAAAATAAGAGAACTTTGCTAGATGACTATTAAGATAAACTTCCAGCTACTGAATTGCTTCTGAAAGGATCATCAATCCAACTTAGTTTTTTTTATTTTAAAAGTAAACCAGCTGCATGTCCACTCCTGGAAATAACCAATAGCAGTTCCCTTTACCTCTGCAACGTACTGATCTCAAAACCCCTCCATTTTAATTCACACCATCTTGGACTACAGGAAAAGTCTAACTAATTTAAAGAGACCCAAACTGTATTTCTAAAGTTCTACTGCCTTCCTCTTTTTATCAAAGTATCTCACAGGATTGTTATGTAACCTACCAGGTCATAGGGGTAAAATTTTTGAGCTAAAAGCATCTTAAAAGAGGTACTGAACTAGATAAAAAGGAAAAACTTGAGGCTTAAGGAAACATTTACTAGTAGATCCAGCACTAAAAGTAACAGTATGGTTTTAGTTCAGTGCTTTTTCAATATTTCTTTCTATTAATAACACTATGTCTCATGACCTGAAAATACCCTGACTTATTTTCTATTAACCACAGTTTCAAATTCATTTCATTCCTTCACCAACTATTAAGTGTAAATGGAAATCAAGCTAGCTATCGTCAATGAATGAGAGATACGTCATATAATAAATCTACTTTGGCCATCATTCCACTCTTTATCTTTGTTAACTTATCATCATGCCAAAAGCAAGAGACTCAACAATTCTCACAGAGATCTGCTCTAGAGTAAGGACATATTCTTCTTCCTGTAATGTTTCCTAACTTTTAGAAAACTGCATGCAACAAAGAACAAAGATTTATTATCTATCATTACACAAATAAATGTTGGTTTTAACAATAACTTTAATAAAGCAAACTTATAAATATAAGGAAATATTTTTAAATCCTCCCTCTTAAAATTGGATCACAACAAGGCCCCACTACTCAAAACGAAGGAAACATGAAACATATCCAAGTTTCCTTAGAAGGACATCATTGAATATGAATAGTATCCACATAAAGAAAATATTTTGTTCTTAGGCAATTCTTGAAAAAGAGAATACAGTAAATAAGAGATAGGAATTAAAATAAATATAGCTATTGATATAGTCCTAGTAATTTCTTAGAAGGCAAAATATTGTCCATTATCATAATAGCACTCAAAACCATGAAAATCTCACTTCCGAAATCATAATTACATAAAAACTGTCAGACCTACATTTTAGAGAAAGGATAGCAAATTAAAATACAGTATCAGCAAAAACAAGTTACAAAAATCTCAACTTACTAAATATAAAGCAAAAGGGAATACATACTATATTCTTAGACATGACTATGAACATTTTAGAAGAACATTTACAGTTCTTTTACTTCTGATAAAAATACTACTGGGGAGGAGGGAAAAAATGGCATAGATGATATAGGCTCTGTTCATCCCTCCAGCAACCGA
Source organism: Eonycteris spelaea (assembly GCA_003508835.1). Classification (NCBI taxonomy): domain Eukaryota; kingdom Metazoa; phylum Chordata; class Mammalia; order Chiroptera; family Pteropodidae; genus Eonycteris; species Eonycteris spelaea. The sequence continues at coordinate 20,750 of PUFA01000711.1, read as the reverse complement.
ATCAAAGTTGTGACAAAAACAAGGAACAAACAGCAAGGAAAAATCACCAAGGATCTAGAAGAACAATCCATACAACTAGGGAGAAATCTAAGAAATCACCCTATAATGGCAGAAGGTAAGACAGGACAAGGACATGAGGTCCTGAGCAGCTGAGTGACACTGAGGCTACGGCAGCGACATCCGGCAGCTGCAGGAGCCTCTTAAAGGGGCCATCTCCGCACATAGACTTTCAGAGTGACAGACAGGCTCGCTTTGAGCACCTGTACCAGTTCATCTGGGCAAGGGGGTCAACAGAGACTTAGAGGGAACACAAAGTTGTTGGAGAGAGGGGTGCAGGGAGACTGGCTCAGTATAGAATTACCGCAGTATCCACTGTTCCTCTATTGAGCTCTCCCCATACCAGTGCACAGACTCAGCACCACCATAGCAAGAGACCTCATCAAACTGGGTAACAGAGATCGTTCTGCCCAGAGGATTTCCAGAAACTCCTCCTCTTCCAACTCATGGCCCCACCCAAGCCACATCCAGGTGTATCCTCAGAGGATGGGAAAGTGAAGAACACTCAATTAGAATGGCAAGAAAAAATAAACTGAGACTATAATAATAATTTAAAGAGATTATGGGACACTATTAAAGGTAAAAGTATCCATATCATAGAGATACCTGAAAGAAAACAAAAGGTTGAAAGCTATTTGAAGAAATAATGGAAAACTTCCCTCACCTGAAGGAAATAGACATACAACCCCAGGAAGTTGAGACAGTCCCAGAAAAGATGAACTCAAACAGGACAACACCAAGAGATATCATAATTAAAATGTCAAAGGTTAAATACAAAGAAAGGATTTTAAAAGCAGCAAGAGAAAATAGTTACCTATAAGAGAGCACCCATAAGACTTGCAGCTGATTTCTCAAAAGAAACTCTGCAAGACAGAAGGGCTTGGCACAAAATATTCAAAGTGAGGAAGACCCAGGATCTACGATCAAGAATATTTTACCCAGCAAAACTAACATTTAGAATTGAAAAACAGATAAAGAGATTCCTAGACTAAAATAAGCTAAAGGAATTTATCATCACCAAGCCAGTATTACAGGAAATGTTGGAGGGACTTCTTCAAGAAGAAACAACATGTATCAAAAACAGGAATAAAGAATGGTAATAACTACATTCCTATCAACAAGTACCTCAAATGGAAAAGAATTAAGTGCTCCAACCAAAAGACAGAGTGGCTACATGGATAAGAAAATAAGACCCCTACATATGCTGCCTACAAGAGGCTCACTTCAGATGAAAAGGAAGGTGATGAGAAAAGATATTACCTTGATGGACCTAGAAAGTATCACACTGAATGAAATGGGTTGGATAGAGAACGACAAATATTGCATAATTTCACCTACATGTGGAATCTAAAGAACAAAATCAACAACAAAAGATGAGCTAAACTCATGGATACAGAGAATATTTAGAGGTATACTAGATGGGAGTGGGGTTGGGGGAGACCAAAACAAGGCAAAGAGATTAAGAGGTACAAATGTATAGTTGCAGAATAGTCATGGAGAGATATAGTGTAGCATGGAGAAGATGGTTAATAATGTAATAAATATGTAATGGGGAAAGGGGCACTAGATTTAATGTGGTGATCACTTTGAGAGTTATTTATATCTCTGATCATAAAGTTGTACGCTATACAACTGAAACTGGTATATTATTGTACACCAAGTATAATTGGAAAAAAAACTCAATGAATTGTACAATGTAAATACAAGCAACTAATTATTACATTTCAATAAGGACAAAAAAATTACTTCTCATTTTCAATGAATGTCATTTAATGTTTTAATTGAATACATTTAAGTTTCAAGACCTTAACATTTAAATAAAAAGGAAAATAAACCAGGAGAAAAAAACCTCCAGCAAAAGATGAAAAATAAACATCTATCTACATTTGATTAAAATACACCAAACACCTTAAAAATTTTTGTCATTACAGGAATAAGGACAAAAAAATAGAAACAATTCTAATAAAATAATCAATCAATAAACCATGTTAAACTACCTTTAACCTCTTATAGCAAATTATCATTTTACATGCAGTAACTGAAATAGCAACAATCCCCAATGAAGGTACAGCGAAATGTGTATGCTCATATATTATATTAACAGTGTAAATATGTGTAAACACTTTAGAAAGTAATTAGTAAATAAGCAAAGAATCATAAACACTCATAACCTTTGATCCACTAATCTCTCTCTTAGGAATATAAGCAAAAGTTATCTTTTATTAAAAAGCATTATAATCATGAAGTTATCACATTATAAGAATGAAATCAGAACTTTGATTGCTAAGAGAATATTTGTGTAAATTATGGTACAACTAAGTGACTTTTTTAAAAAGCGCTGAAAAACTAAGCAGAACGGAAATTAGGGAATTGGTTGAGAAAGAAATAGGGAATTACTGCTTAAAGGATACAGTTTCTCCTTGGGATAATAAAAAACTTCAGTAAATAGATTGTGATGATGGTTACACAACACTGTTAATATACTTAATGTCAATGGGTTGTACACTTAAAAATGGTTAAAATGGTACATTTTATACTATGTATATTTTACCACAATAAAATCATGGGGAAAAAAACCTGTGAAAACTACATTTTTAAGTTACAAAATTGATTCTGAAATTTAATCAAAACTATAACTATGAAAACATTATATATGCACATGTCCAATAAATTAAAATGTAGAAGGGGGAGTAAACCACTGTAGTTCTCAATGGGGACAAATTTTGTCCCCTGGGTACATGTGACAATGTCTGGACACAATTTTTGGTTGTCACAACTGTGGATAGGATTATCATTGACATATAGAGGGTAAAGGACGAAGGATACTGCTAAACATCTTACACTGCATGAAGAATACTCCGCACAACAAATAATTATCTAACCCAAAATGTCAACAGTGATCCTTTTGAGAAATCCTGCATTAATAAGATTTGGAGAGTTTGTATCAATGTATTAATATATCAACATCATTTTTAATGATTGCATTGTAAATAAAAAAATGCATTAAATAATCAGAAGTTTGGGCTCTTTTTCTTTCCCTTACAACCCTCCATCACAATCCATAATCTTTACCCTAAGAGAGAAATGGGGAACAAAAACAAAAAAAACGAAAGAAAGCAAATCGTCACACATGGATCATTATTCTGCTAACTTGTTCTTAAGCAGATTACAACAAACAGAACAAAAACTGGGATTGGCTTTAACAATTTCCATAAAACCTGTCCATACATTGGGGTTTTTTTTATTATTTTCTATTATATTCTGTTACTTATCACTCATTTCTGTGTCATTATAGCAATTTATTTTCAAATTTGAGACCTCTTACTGTTTTTACATCATTTTCCTTGTGATGATGTAATTTTTTCCGGCCTTACTGAAATTATAATGGACAATTAGTTGCTTGTATTTACACTGTACAAGTCAATGACTTTTATTTTCAATTATAGTTCATATAATAAAATACCAGTTTCAGTTGACTGTGATCAGAGATCCACATAACTCACAAAGCAATCACCCCACTAATATATCCCTCTTTACCCTTATATATTTACATTATATAACAATCTTCCCCATGCTACACTCTACAATTCCATGTCTATTCTGCAAAGTACCTCCTAATTCCTTTGGCTTTTTTTGCCAACCCCCACACCACTCATGTCTAGTAGCCCTCAAAATAGTCTCTGTATCAGGATGGCCAAAAGACATATTAAAAGATGCTCAGGTCATTAATCATCGAAGAAAACAAATTAAAACACAATGAGATATCATTCATACCTGTCAGAACAGCTATGATTAATAAATCAAAGAACAAGTGTTGGCAAAGATGCGGAGGAAAGAAGACCCTCATATGTTTTTGGTGGAATTGCAAATTGGTGCAGCCCTTATGAAAAACTGTCTGGAGGTTTCTCATAAAACTAAAAATGAATATATACTTTTTTAACCCAGCAATTGCACTTCTGGGTATTTACCCAATGAAAACCAAAACAAGAATTCATAAAGATCTATGCATCCTATTATTGATGGCAGCACAATTTACAATAGCCAAGATATGTAAGCAACCTAAATGCCCAGCAACAGACGACTGGATAAAGAAGTTATGGTTCATAAATACAATGGAATATTACTCAGCCATTAAAAAAATGAAATCCTACCATTTACAATAACCTGGATGGACCTAGTGGTTATTACACTAAATGAAATAAGTCAAAGATAAATACCATATATTTCACTTATATGCATAATCTAAGGATCAAAAAGGTAATTGATAACGGACTCACAAATATAGAGGACAATTTGTTTACAAATAGAGGGTATGGAGGATTGAGGAGCTGGAGAATGGGGTGAAGGTTTAAAGAAGTACAAATTAAGTAGCTGATAGGTGGTCACAGAGATGCAGTTAGCATTAATATATTGGCTAGGTGGAATACCAGAGTAGAGAAGGAGTAATTAGGGGGATTGTTTTACAAACTATATAAATATCTAACCAATGTACTATATACTTAAAACTAATAAAAAAATTCTCTGTATCTATGTTTATTTATGCTTTTGTTGTTGTTTTGTTCTTTAGAGACATGTGTACACGAAATCATGCGATTTGTCTTTCTCTATTCAACCTATGTCATTCAGCGCAATACTTTCTAGGTCAATCAAGGCGGTATCTTTTTCCCATCCCCTTCCTTTTAGTCTGTATCTTTTAATCTGAAGTGTCTGTTACAGCAGTATACATAGGGGTCTTGTTTTCTTATCCATTTAGCCACACTATCCTTTGGCTGGAACACTTAATTCTTCTCCATTTGAGATAGTCGTTGATAGATCTATAGTACTTACCATTCTTATTTATTATTTTGATATATTTTTTTTACTCTTAAATAAGACCCTCCAACGTTTTCTGTAATACTGGCTCTTTGTTGACAAATTTCTTTAGTTTATTTTTGTCTGGGGAGCTCTTTATCTGTCCTTCGACTCTAAATGATAGCTTTGCTGGATAAAGTGTTCTTGATTGTAGATCCTGGGTTTTCATCACGTTGAATATTTTGTGCCAAGCCCTTCTGTCTTGCCAAGTTTCTTTTGAGTCATCAGCTGCCAGTCTTATGGGTATTCCCTTGTAGGTAACTGCTTTTCTCTTGCTGCTTTTAATATTGCTTGTATTTAACCTTTGGCATATTAATTATGACATGTCTTGTAGGCCTCTTTGGGTTCCTGGTTTTGGGGACTCACTGAGCTTCCTAGTGTCATATGTCTATTTCCTTCACCAGGTTAGGGAAGTTTTCCATCATGATTTCTTCAAAATAGCTTTTCCACTTCTTATTCTCCCTCTCCTCCTTCAGATACTCCCATTACACAGAGGCTTTTACACTTAATTTTGTTCCAAAACCTCGTTACATTATTATTATGTCTCTTGGCTTTTTTTTTCTTCTTTCTGATTGGGTGACCTTGTCTTCCACATCCTCTATATTAATGGTTCGATCCTCTTTCTTCATCCACTCTGTTGATTCCCTCTAATATACTCTACATCTCAGATAATTCATTCTCTATCTGACTGCTTCCCTTTTATAATTTCCATTTCCATTTTTAATCTTTTTTATTTCTCTGTTAAAGAACTCACTGAGTTCATCTATTCTTCCAATAATCTCATCGAGCATCTTTATAACCAGTGTTTGAACTCTGTGTCTGTTAGATTGCTTGACTCCATTATTCCTGAACCTCTGTTCTGTACTTTCATATGGTTTCTGCTTCTTTTTCTTCCTTTTTTGGCTTCCTTTCAGTGTCTGTCTCTATGTACTAAGCAAAGCTCCTATGTCTCCCAGTCTTATAGCATGGCTTTGTGTAGTAGGTGTCCAGGAGCACAGTCCTGAGATGGGTTCAGCTGCTAGGCCAGTTTTAGTCCCAGCCTGTGTCCTTCAGGGCTCCCTGTTAAGATTCAGCAAGTAAATCCACAGATGCTGTGCTATAGTTGCCATAAGAAAGCATACGAGAAACCGAGGCCAGCTGCCACCAGTGTGCGTTGTGCTGCTCAGCAAAGGAGCAACTGACTCTTCAAGACACACCTGGATGTGGCTTAGGTGGGGCTGTGAGTTGGGGGAGGCAGAGTTTCAGGGACCCTCTGGTCAAAGCGACCTGTTATCCAGTTAGATGATGTCTCAGCTATGGTGGTGCTGTGTCCCCATGTTGGAACAGGCAGGGTCAACAGAAGAGCAATAGACATAGCCAAGCACATCTGTCCAGGAGCAAGCCTCACCTCCAGCCCTTGCTTCAACAACTCAGTGTTCCCCCTGTAAGTTCCTGGTGCTCCTTTTGGCAGCCAACAGGGCTCTGGTGCTCAAAAGCAAGCAGGTTCCATCACCACTAAAGTTCAATCGTGTACATGGCCCCTTTAAGAGACATATGCAGCTGCCGGCTGCCGCTGCTGTAGCCTCTGTCCCACTCAGCCACTCGGGACCAAGCAGCCTCGCATCTTACACCCCCTCCTACTTTACCGTTGCAGGGTGATTTCTTTTTTCTCTCCCTAGTTGTACTGCTTCTGTTCATCTACCCAGGCAACTTTCCTTGCGTTTACTCCGTGCTTTTGTCACCAACTTGATTTGGTCACAACAGGGATGAACAAAGCCTCATCATCTATGCCATCCCCCCCATGATGATGTAATTTTAAAAATATTTTTCTTCAAATACATCCATGCAAATACCAACTAACAAAGTTAAGAAATGAAATTAGAATCATCACCATTTTTTTAAATCTTAGTAATAAACAAATGCTAAAACTAGTAAAGGAAAGTTTGAGGAGCAAGATGTTTACACAGTCTCAAAGTATCTATCGCCCCACAAATTATTCATTGGTTAAAACTGGGAGAAATTAACTTACATAGAAACACCTGGCAGATACCACTTTAACCAAGTGATCAAAATTATTATCTCCAGTTACAGGACAACTGACATCACGTCTCCCGTTAAGATGCACTAAAAAGAACACACCATCACTTCTTTTGTATTTCAGTCAAAAATTCATAACCTTAACTTAATCAAAAGGGAGCACCATACAAACCCAAACTGAAGGACATTCTAAAAAATTAATTGGCCTGCACTCTTCAAAGATGTCAAGGTCAGGAAAGACAATGAGAGGCAAAGAACTTCTGAATTAAACACTGTTAAAAACATAATTCCAAATGTTATTAGGACAATTGGAAACTCTGAATATGGATTTTTGGATAAGTGTATTGAATATAAATTTTTATTTGATAATTATTCTGTAATTGTGTAAAAGAATACTCTTTTCTGTGAAAATACTGAAGGCTTTAGGGGAAAAGCGGCATGATCTCTACAATTTACTCTCAAATGATTCAGGAACAAAAATGAACATAATGAGAGAAAAATGCAAATGGTAAAGTATTTGAGACAAAGTGTTAACAATGGTGATTCTAGACAACAGGTAAATAGTTCTTTTACCAGTTTTATAACTCTTCTTTAAGTTTGAAATACTATCCAAAATCAAACGTTATAAAAATGTTACAGCATTTTAACTCAAGTATCTTTCTTTTCTCAAGACAAAGAACTATTGTAAGAGTCCAGTTTTTAGTTAATCTGACTACATGTCCAATCCAAGAAAGCAAATACCAGTTTAAAATATATCACTCTGATATGTTTTAAAAAATATAAATTTTAACCATTGACCCACTTCACTCCTGCTTTTAAATACCAAGAATTGGCATCAGTGTCAGTGATATATAAAAACTTTGAGGAATAAGAGGATGAGAAGTCTACACAGAATGATGTGATTTTAGAGCAATGTCTGACATCTAGTTTTAGTTTCTATAAATCTCCACCCTCCTTCCTTATTTTCCTACTCTATAGGCAAGAGTTATCTTCTTCTTGAGTTTAATACTCACCATGTGTTTTTATCATCTCCCTATGTCATTATTGTTCTTTAAAAAAAAGTTGACCATACCATTCTAAAGACCTACGTGTTGGTTAATTTGTTGATTTTCTATAATAAAAAGGTGAAAAACAAAAATCTTAACATAATATAAAAAAGCCTTTTCAAATCTGACCCCAACTACCTTCACTTTTTCAACTCTATCTCCCACATCCTCTGCAATCACTTAATGTCTCTGTGTTCTCAATGCACACAAGGGCCCTTCTATCAAGTCTCTAGATAGCCCCTTTCCACCACCTAATCAATTCCACCTACTTGCCTTAAGATCCAACCCAAAACCACTATATCTCTCTTTGCATAATACTTGCTATCAAATTCTCCAAGGCAATTTTTTGCTGTTCTTAACACATTTTCTTGGTTGATATCTCTACAATCATACTTAACCTCTTCACAATGTATTTCACCCATTAATTCCTCCAATTAGCTCATTATTATCTGTAAATCCTTTATCATCTAGAATAGCAGTTCTCAGATGGAGAGAACTGTGCCACCTCCACACTCCCACTACCCAAAGGGACCATCTGACAATGTCTTTAAACATTTTTGGTTGTCAAAACTCGGGGAGGGGTGCTACTAGGTAGAGACCAGGGATACGATGCATACACAGCCTTCAAAAACAAAGAATTATCTGGACCAAACTCTATAATGCCAAAGTTGACAAACCCTGACCTAAAGCAATGCTTGGCTCACGGTTAGGCCTTTAAAAGTGTTCATCAAAATGGAATAAACCATTTATCAAAGAATTTAGGAACACAGAAAGGAATATATAATATGAACAGTACAGGCTCAAGAATAGCCAAAACAGTAAAAAACAATGTGGACATTCATGCCCTAGCAGATATCAAGACTTCATAAAAAGCTATAGTTATTAGGAAAATGTGGCACTGGTATAGGGACTAAAACACACCAGGAATGACATCACAGACAATGGTGGAGCAAGTAACTCCAAATTCTGTCCCTCCACTAAGGCAACAATTATGCTGGCAAAAACAGTGAGAATCTAATCAACAACTTACAACCACCAGGGGCATATTTAAAAAGAAAAGGCTGCTGAACGTTGGTGAGAGCACTGTGGTGTTTTAATGCACCTACCATGCCCTACTCCCCAGCTACATGGCAGCCATGGAGACAGTGACTCACATTCCTAGTGCAATTTATAGATGCCAAATTGAGTAATATGGACCTTATTCTGAAAATATGATGGTTGTGTGTTTTGACCTGTTCGGTCATTATCTGAGGAACTGTGTCAGGGGTTTGCCTTTCTTTCACCCACCTCAGAACTTTCTCAGGAGGAGCAAGTTCCTGAGATGAGCAGGGTGTATCCAAAGCATTTAAAGGTAAATATACTATCCACCTGGGTCAAGAAATAACGAGTCAGTCAAGCACTAGACAGACATAAAAGCATAGGAAGGAAGGAAGATATATATGAGGAAATAATGACTAAAATGCTCCTTCATGTACCAAGGAACTTAGAAGACGACCCATAAGCCCAGGGCTGATCACATACTCAGAAAAGATATGAGAAAGCCATAAGCTTTCATCTCTGGCTGATCTTTATCCTCTACTCAGTCAGGAAGGGCTAGGGAAGAGTGGCAAATAAATTGGCTGAGCACTGAGAAATACCCCGAAACTGAGCCATTATGCAAAATTCTAGAGAGTTGTTTTTCTTTGTTTACTTCCAGGCATTTAAGAAAACTAACAAACCACTAAGTGATGAATAAGCTTTCAAAACAAACACTTTGGTGTCCACACATGACAAAAAATACAGACTTTATGAAAATAGATTAGAAAATTAATTTAAGCAAAAACTACAACCTACCACAAGCAGCAGCAACAAACCCCGGAGAGGGAAGGAGAATGTTTTCCAGGGCTACATTAAGTGCAGTCATGCCTCACTTAATTGGGATATGTTCTGAGAAGTGCATCATTAGGTGCTTTTGTCATTGAGTGAACATCATAGAGTGCATTTACACAAACCTATGTGGTAGAGCCTACTACGTACTTCAGCTACATGGTATAGCCTATCGCTCCTAGGCTACAAACCTGTACAGCATGTTTCTGTACTGAATACTATAAGCAATGGTAAGTATTTGAGTACATAACATAAAAAAGGTACAATAAAATATGGTATAAAAGGTTTTGATAACCTATATAGGGTACTTACCATAAATGGAACTTGTTGGACTAGAAGTTGCTCTGGGTAAGTTAGTGAGCGGTGAGTGAATGTGAAAGCCTAGAACATTACTGTACACTGTGTGTAAAATTTATAAACACTGTACACTTAGGCATACTAAATTTATTTTTTTTAATTTCTTTCTTCAATAAATTAACCTCAGCTTACTGAATGTATTTTATTACTTTGTGAACTTTTAATTTTTTTTTAACTTTTCAACTCTTGTAATAAAACTTAGCTCAAAACACAAGCACACTGTACAGCTATACAAAGATATTTTTTTTTAATATCCTTATTCTATAAGCTTCTTTTCTTTTTTTGCTTTTGAAAATTTTTGTTAAAAACTTAAGACAAAAAGATATACATTAGCCTAGGCATACAAAGGGTCAGGAATCATTAATATCATCTTTCACCTCTACATCTTGTCCCACTGGAAGATCTTCAAGGGGAGTAACATGGAGCTATTATCTCCTATTTATCTCCTATGATAACAAATGCCTTCCTCCAGAATACCTCCTCAAGGACTTGCCTGAGGCTCTTCTTGAGGTGGTATCACTCTTTTCAGAAATATGTCCACTGTGGTTTGCTTGGTTTTTATTTCATCACAGACTTACCTGTAAGCAGATAATGTACCATGAACATTCCTCTCTATAATGCAAACATTTTTGGTACTCGGGTCCATTTTTTGAACTTTTTAAGGGGCTTGCTGAGATCTGCAAAAGCTTCTGCTAAACCTGTGAATTTTCTTGGGGGCTTCTCTTTTTGAGACCACCATCATATACGCAGTCCCTCATTGGCTGAAACATCATTATGCTGCACACAATTACATTCAAAATGTCAATTTTCAGCAAAAAGTTACAAGCATACAAAGAAACAAGAAAGTATGGCCCATTCATAGGACGGGAGAGAAAATTAACAGAACCATCCCTGAGGAAGCCCAGACATTTGGAATCAGGAGACAAGGACTTAAAATCAACTAAAATAACCAAAACACTGTGGTTAGACATTTATACAGCATACAAAGTGATTCCCCCCATAAGTCCAGTATACACTTGGTACCAGACATAATCATTACAATATTAACTATATTCCCTATGCTATACTTTACATCCCCGTGGCTATTTTGTAACTACCAATTTGTACTTCTTCATCCTTTCATCTTTTGTACCCACCAACCCAACCCCATCCCATCTGCTTATTCTCAGTACTGAGACTTATTTTATTTTGTTCTTTAGATTCATATATAAGTGAGATTATAGAATATTTATCTTTCTGTCTTATTTCATTTAGCATAATACCCTTTAGGTTCATCCATGTTGTTGTAAATGGTAACATTTCATTCTTTTTTATAGCCAAGTACCATTCCACTGTATATCTGTACCCCTTCTTTATCTAATCATCTATTGATGGGCATTTAGGTTACTTCCATAGCTTGGCTATTGCAAACATGTCATAAATAATGCGGAAATAAACACAGGGTGCATACATCTTTTCGAATTACTTTTGGATTTCTTCAGATAAATATTGAAAAGTGGAATTGCTGAGTCAAAATGTCAACCTATTTTTAAATTTTGAGGAACCGTCATACTGTTTTCTATAGTGGCTGCACCAATTTACATTCCACAAATAGTGCAGGAGAGTTCTCTTCTCTCCACATTCATGCCAACACTTGATTTTTTGATTTGTCGATGATAGCCATTCTGACATATGTGAGGTGATATTTCATTGTGGTTTGGATCTGCATTTCTCTGATGATTAGTGACGATGACCATCTCCTCCTATGTCTATTGGCCATCTGTATGTCCTCTGGAGAAATATCTATTAAGGTGCTCTGCCCATTTTTTAATTGGATTGTTTGCTTTCTTGGTGTTGAGTTTTGAGTTCTCTATAAATTTTGGCTATTAACCACTTATCATATGTATCATTGATAAATATTTTCTCCCATTTAGTAGGCTGTCTTTTTTTTTCCTGATGGTTTCCTTTGCTGTGCAAGTATTTTTTAATTAATGTAATCACATTTGTGTGCTTTTTCTTTTATTTCCTAGCCAAAGGAGATATATCCAAAAAATATTACTAGGAGCAATGCAAGAGTTTACTGCCTATGTATTCCCCTAGGACTTTCACGGTTTTGGATCTTACATTTAAGGGTTTGATCAATTTTCAGTTTATTTTGGTGTATGGTGTAAGAAGGTGGTCCAGGTTTTGTTTTGGGTTTTTTTTTTTTGCATGTAACTGTCCAGTTTTCCCAACACCATTTATTGAATAAATTGAATAAACTGTCTTTATCCCAATGTATATTCTTGCCTGTCATAAATTAACCATATTGGCTTGGGTTTATGTCTCAGCTTTCTAATCTGCTCCATCGATCTGTTTGTCTGATTTTATGCCAGTACATGATATTTTGATTACTATAGCTTTGCAGTGTAGCTTGGTATCAGGTAGTGTGATACCTCCAACTTTGTTCTTTCTCAAGATTGCTATAGCTATTCGAGGTCTTTTATGGTTCCATACAAATTTTAGGATTATTTGTTCTAATTCTGTGAAAAAAAAGCCATTGATATTTTGACAATGATTGCACTGAATCTATAGATTGCTATGGTAGTACAGACATTTTAACAATGTTAATTCTTCCTATCCATGAACACAGTATACATTTCCATTTATTTGTATCTTCTTTAACTTCTTTCTTCAATGTTTTATAATTTTCCAAGTACAGGTATTTTACCTCCTTGGTTAAATTTAATTCTTAGGTATTTTAGCTTTTTTGACGTGATTGTAAATGGGACTGTTTTCTTAATTTTTCTTTCTTATAATTTATTATTGGTGTATATAAAAATGCAACCAATTTCTGAACATTACTTTTGTATGCTGCTACCTTACTGAATTCATTCATTTACCGGTTTGAATACTTTTCAGTAGAACATTTAGTATCACATCATCTGCAAATAATGAGTTTTACTTCTTCCTTTACAATTTGGGTGCCTTTTCCTTCTTTTACTTGTCTGACTGCTCTAGCTAGGACTTTGAATACTATACTGAATAGAAGTAGTAAAAGTGGATATATTTCCTTGTTCTTGACGTTATGGAAAACACTTTTAGTTTTTCCCCATTGAATTTGATGTTAGCTGTGGGTTTGTCATACACGGCCTTTAATGTGTTAAGGTATGTTCCCTCTATACCACTTTGCTGAGAGTTTTCATCAAACATATGCTCTATTTTTCTGCACCTATTGATACTACCACATGATTTTTATCCTTCACTTTGTTTATGTGGTGTATCACATTAATTGATTTGCGGATGGTGAAGCAACCTTGCATCCCAAGAATAAAACCAACTTGATTATGATGTATGATCTTTTTCATGTATTCCTAAATTGTGTTTGGTAATATTTTGTTAAGGACTCTAGCGTCTATTTTCATCAGGGATATTGACCTATAAATTTTTTTTAATTGGGGTAACATGGTTAATACAATTAGATAATTTTATATAATTTTTTTAAATTAGGGTAACATTGGTTAATACAATTACATAATTTTCAGGTGTATATTTAATTTTGACATCTGTATATTCTATTGTGTGTTTACCACCCAAAGTCCAGTTTCCTTCAGCTATCATATATTCAATCTCCTTTACCACTTCACCCCCCCTACCCTCTGTATTTGACCCCCTTTACCCTGTCTACCTCCTCCCCATCCTCTACCTCTTACCCTCTGGTAACTACTAGTCTATAATTTTCTTTTTTGTAATGTCTTCGTCTGGTTTTGGAATCAGGGTAATGGTAGCCTTGTAAAATGAGCTTGGGAGCCTCCCCTCCTCTTAAAATTTTTAAATAGTTTTGAGAAAATTAGGTACTAATTCTTTGAATATTTGGTAAAATTCACCTGTGAAGTCACCAAAATACAGGACTTTTGTTTGTGGGGAATTTTTTGATTACTAATTCAATTTTGTTACTAGTTATCAGTCTATTCCAATTTTCCGTTTCTTCTTGATTCAGTACAGAAAGATTGTTATGTTTCTAGGAGTATATCCATTCCTTCCAGACTGTTCAATTTCTTGGCATATACTTGTTCCTAGTATTTTCTTGTAATCATTTGTATTTCTGTATTGTCAGTTGTCACCTCCCCCCTTTCATTTCTGATTTTACTTATTTGGGTATTTTTTTTTTCTTGATGAATCTGGTTAAAGGTTTATCAATTTTATTTTTGCAGAGAACCAACTCTTGGTTACACTGATCTTTTCTATTGTTTTTTTAGACTATTTCGTTTATTTCCTCTCTTATCTTTAGTATTTCCTTGCTTCTACTCACTTTGGGCTTTGTTTGTTGATCTTCTAGTTCTTCTAGGTAGAAAAGTTAGATTGTTAGAGATGTATCTTGTTTTTTTGAGATACACCTGTATTGCTATAAATTTCCTTCTTAGGACTGTTTTCGCTGTCCCATAGATTTTGGGCCATTGTGTTTTCCTTTTCATTTGTCTTAAGGTATCTTTTGATTTCTTCCCTGATCTCATTGTTAACCCAGTCAGTGTTTAGTATCGTGTTATTTACCCTTTATGTGCTTGTTTTTCAGTTTCTTCTTGTAATTGATTTCAGATTCATACTACTGTGGTGGAAGAAAATGCCTGATATGATTTTAATCTTTTAATTTATTGAGAATTGTTTCGTGCCCTAACGTGTTCTAGCTTAGAAAATGTTCCATGTGTACTTAAAAAGAACATATATTTACTGCTTTGGGGTGAAATGTTCTCAAAACATGAATAAATCCATCTGGTCTAAGGCTGCTGCTTCACTGTTGATTTTACATCTGGACGATCTATTCAATGATAACGATGGGGTGTTAAAGTCCCCTACTATGACTGTATTACTGTCTATCTCTCCCTTTATGTTCAGCAATACTTGTTTGATGTATTTATGTGCTCCTACATTGGGTGTATAAATGTGTACAGGGATTACCCTCCTGTTGGATCAATCCTATTATCATTATAAAAAGTCCTTTTTCGTCTATTATATAGCCTTTTGTTTAAAGCCTATTTTTCTGATATAAGTATTTCTCTTCAAGCTTCTGTTTTTATTTGAATGAAATACATTTTTCCATCCCTTTACTTTTAGTCTGTATGTACCTTCTGATCTAAGTGGGTCTACAGTGGACAGCATATGTATGAGTTTTTACTTATCCATTCAGTACCCTATGTCTTTTGATTGGAGCATGTAATTCATTTACATTTAAACTAATTATTGGCAGGTACATGTTATTGGCATTTTACAATTCATTATTTATGTTCTCCAGCTGCCCTTTGTCTAATTAAAAAGTTCCTTAACATTTCTTGTAATACTGCTTTAGTTGTGTTGAATTCCATTAGCATTTTCTTGACTGGGAAGGTCTTTATCTTTCCTTCAATTTTAAAAGATAGCCTTGTTGAGTGGTCATAGTTAGGTCCTTGCTTTTATCATTTTGAATATTTCGTGCCAATCCCTTCTGGCCTCCAATGATTCTGCTAAGAAATCAGCTGGCAGTCTTAGAGTAATTCCCTGTAGGTAACAACAACCTTCCTAACTTAAGATTCTCTCATTGTCTTTAATCTCTGGCATTTTAATTATGATGTGTCTTGGTGTAAGCCTCCCATCTTTTATGGGACTCTACACTTCTTGTATTTTTACAGCTATTTCCTTTACCAGGTATTGGAAGTTTTCAGGCATGATTTCCACAAATAGGTTCTCAAAATCTTATTGTTCTTCTAGTATGCCTATGAGGAGAATATTATTAAGCTTAATGTTGTCCCAGAGGTCCCTTAAACTAATTTCTTTAGGGGGATTCAATTAAACATGGCAGAATGAGAGATATCCCCAGATCTCTCCCCTTAAAACAATAAGTTGAACATCTAAAACGCAACAAAAAACACCCAAACTGCATATCAGCACGTCTGAGCATGGGATCTGAGCATAAGAGCTACCACAGGTCAGAACCCTGGGTGTCGGGCGGTGGACTGGAAGAAATAAAGAAGCTGCCTCTTGCAGCCACTGGAGCTCCTTGTAGAAGAACAGGTAGGGGAGAAGGTGCAGTGACTTCCCTCAAAAGCCCTGCCTGGGAGAGCTGTGAGCTCCACTTGGCTGGTGGCAGTGCCCTATCATCAGAACAGAAGGCAGAGAATGGGTACCGCAGAAAAGTGGGGAAGGCAGAGAAACAACAGTTGATTTTTACCAGCCACAGTGGCAAAACCGAAGCTGAGCCACAGCCCCCATCGTCAACATATAGGGCCCCTACCCCATAACCTCCGGAGACGGAATGTCGTGGAGCCCCAAGGGAATCCAAGCATACACTACTACAAACTATTGCTAACAATGACAGGAACTGGAACTAAGGGTGATTAAATACCTATAAGAAAATAAAAAGGCATTTTTAACGCTTTATATAAAGCAGGGATCAAAGAGACTTAGACGCCACCTACTGGATACAAATAGAAAAACACCTTATTTGCACAGGCTAGGGACCATTATATAATATTCTGAGAAATAAAAATAGCAGAACACACTTCCATTAATGCCTGAGCAGAGAAATAGTCCATTAGACACCATGAATAACAATGTCACAAGGCATCTCAGAAAGAAAGAGAAAAATCTCCAGAAAATAAACTTAGAGACATAGAAATATGAAACTTAAATGACAGAAAATTCAGGATGGGACTTCTGAAAAAACTGAGTGAGTTCCGAAACGAGTCAACTTCAGGAATTGAAAAAACAACTAGATGAGCAGAATGAGTTCTTTAGCAAAGAGATTGAAACCCTCAAAAGAACGGAATAGATCTTCTGGAGATAAAGAGCACACTTCAAGAGTTGAAAAATGAAATAACAAGCTTGTGAAATACAGCCGACCAAATGGAGGAAAAGATCAGTGATATCAAAGACAGAAATCTAGAAATAAATCTGAAAGAAGAAGAGAGAACTGAAGAATGTAAATAACGAAAGAGAAATACAAGAACTGATCCATCAAGAGAGGAAACATAAGAATAATAGTCATTCTCGAAGGGGAGGAAAAGGAGCAGGGATTAGACAGCATTTTCAGACAAACAGTTGACTGAATCAAGAAGACCTGGAAAATCTAAACAGAAAATTAGCAGTATGGAAATGGAAACAATCATCAAAAACCTACCAAAAGTAAAAGTCCAGGACCAGATGGCTTCACCAGTGAATTCTACTGAACATTCAAAGAGGATTAATACCTATTCTCCTCAAAGTTTTCCAAAATATCGAAGAGGAGACAATACTTCCCAACACATGTTATGAGGTCAATATTACTATAATACCAAAACCTGGTAAAGATAACTCAAAAAAATAAATAAATAAATAAAACTACAAACTAATATCTCTCATGAAAACAGATGCAAAAATCCTAAATAAGATTTACTAGCGAACCGAATACAGCAGCATATTAAAAAGATTATTACACCTCAATCAAGTGGACTTCACCCCAGGGGCACAGGGATGTTCAACATAAACCAATTAATGCGATACACCACATAAACAAATTAAAAAAATAAGAATCTTATGATGGGTGTAGCTACATATTGTAGGTGGTTAGCCCGTCTGTTTTACATGCAGAAAGTCCAGGGTTCGTGCCCCAGGAAGAGCCACAGACCATACCCCGGGTGTGCCAGACCCTGGGTGCACCAGGCACCGTGTGACAGGGCCCCCTGGTTGCGCCAGGCCCCCAAGTGCGCCAGGATGCCAGACCCAGGTGCTCCAGGCTCCTGGTGTGCCAGGCCCCGGGTGTGCCAAGCCCAGGTGTGCATTGCAAGTGCCGTGGGAGGAGACATCCCACCTTCAGAGATCCAGTTAAGGGGAGGCGGCAGCATCCATGCATCAGGGGTGGAAGTGGAATCAAAGAGGGGGGAAAATTTTTCTAAAAAAAATAAACGTAAAAAAAGAATCATATGATCATATCAATAGATGCAGAAAAAAACCTTCGACAAGATACAGCATACATTTATGATCAAAACACTTTACACAATCAGTATAGAAGAAAAATACCTTAATATAATAAAGACCATATATGACAAACCCTCACCCAACATTATACTTACTGGTGAAAACTAAAAACCTTCCCTCTAAGATCAGGAACAAGGCAAGCCTGTCCATTATCAATAAAACAGTGGAGGTCCTAGCAAGTGCAATCAAGCAACAGAAAGATATAAAAGGCATCCAAATAGGAAATGAAGAAGTCAAATTGTCACTATTTGTAAATATGATTCTCTATATAGAAAACCCTAAAGACGCCACAAGAATGCTACAAAAACAATAAGCAAATATAATAGTTTCTGGATACAAAATCAGTGTTCAAAAATCCATCGCAATCCTATACTCTAATAACGAAGTGTCAGAAAAGGAAGTGGAAAAATAATTCTTTTTGCAATAGCAACAAAAAGAATAAAACACCTAGGAATAAATCTAACAAAACATGTGAAAGACCTATATAATGAATATTGTAAGACCCTACTGAAAGAAACCAAAGAAGATACAAAGAAACTGAAAGATATTCCATGTTCTTGGATTGGAAGAATCAACATAATTAAAATGACCTTATTACCTAAGCATTATACAGATTTAATGCAATCCCCATCAAAATCCCATCAGCATTTTTTAAAGAAATAGAACAAAAACATTAGCTTTGTAAGGAAGCACAAAAGACCCCGAATTGCCAAAGCCATCCTGAGAAAAAAGAACGAGGCTGGAGGCATCATTCTGCCCGACTTCAAATTATACTACAAAGCAACAGTAATTAAAACGGCATGGTATTGGCAGAAAAAGACACACAGACCAGTGGAACAGAATCAAGAGTCCAGAAAGTAAACCCATATTTATATGGGCAAATAATTTTAGGCATAAAAAGTCAAAAACATAGTGGAGAAAGGAAATCCTCTTCAATAAATGGTGCTGGGAAAACTGGAAGGCCACCTGCAAAAGAATGAAACTAGACTGTTGTCTATCACCACACACCAAAATTAACTCAAAATGGATTAAGGACCTAAATATAAGACCTGCAACAATAAAATGCATAGAAGAAAACATAGGAAACTAAACTCAAGGACCTTGGACTTAAAGAGGATTTCATGAATTTGACCTCAAAGACAATGGAGTAAAGATAAAATAAGTGAATGAGAGTACACCAAATTAAAATGCTTCTGCTCAGCAAAAGAAACCATTAACAAAGTAAAGAGACAACCATCTGAATTGGAAATATAGTTGCAAATAACCCCTCCGATAAGGGCCTAATACCCAAAACATACAAAGAACTCATACAACTCAATAATGACAAACACAAAATGATCCAATAAAAAAATAGGCAGAGGATCTGAACAGACACACTTCTCCCTAGGTGACATACAAATGGCCAACAAATATATGAAAAGATGCTCAACATTGCTAGCTATTAGTGAAACATAAATCAAAACCATGATGAGATACCATCTCACACCTGTTAGAATGGCTATAATCAACAGGACAAGTAATAAGTTGGAGAGGATATGGAGAAATAGGAACCCTCATACACTGCTGGTGGACCTGCAAATTGGTACAACCACTATGGAAAACAGTATGGAAGTTCCTCAAAAACTAAGAATTGATCTACCCTACCATGTGATCCATCAATCCCTCTACTGGGTAATTACTCCAAAGACTTAAAAACCCATATCCAAAAAGATATTTGCACATCGATGTTCACAGCAGCATTATTCATGGTGGCCAAGATAGGGAAGCAACCAAAGTGTCATACAATAGATGGTTGGCTAAAGAAGCTGTGGTACATATATACAATGGAATATTACTCAGCCATAAAAAGAGATGAAATACTGGCATTTGCAACCACATGGATGGACCCTGAAATAATCATGCTAAGCAAAATAAGCCAGAGAGAAAATGTTGAAAATCACGTGATACCACTTATATGTGATATAAACCTAAAAGCAACAAATGGACAGGACAAACAAACAGAGTCACATGGATAATGGACTAGTAGTTACCAGAGGATGGACAGAAAAGAAGGGGAAATAAATAATAAAATATAAAAATTAATAAAAAATAAGAACTAAAAAAATACTTTATTTTTATAGTTTTTCTTCTTTGCTGTTCCAATTGGGTGTTTTCTGCTATCTTGTCTTTCAGATTGCTGATTTGATCCTCTGCTTCATCTAATCTGCTGTTGATTCCTTCTAGTGTATTCCTTACTTCATTTATTGCATTTTCATGTCTTTTTTAATAGTTTTATATGTCTTTTGCTTATTTTCTTTTTGGAAGTTCTCATTAAGTTCCTTGTGCATCTTTATAACCAATGTTTTGAACCCTGTATCTGATAGATTGGTGTTGCTTCCATTTCATTTATTTCTTTTTTTTGGAGTTTTTTCCTGTTATTTCATTTGGAATGTTTTTGGGGTGTTTTTTCCCCCCCATTTTGGCTGTGTCTCTGTGTTTATTTCTTTGTATTAGTTAGATCTACTACGTCAGGGGTCCCTAAACCCTGGGCTTCGAACCAGTACTAGTCTGTTGACTGTTAGGAACTGGGCCATACAGCAGGTGAGCAGTGGGTGAACAAGCAAGCTTTATCTG